>CAUYQG010034179.1:0-22490 GCA_963574415.1 Tarsius wallacei | reverse complement strand
TGTCACCCAGACTGGAGTGCAGTGGCCGCTCCCAGGCACTGCAGCCTCGACCTGCTGGGCTCCAGCGATCCTTCTGCCTCAGCCTTCCAAGTAGCCGGAACTACAGGCACGTGCTACCATACCCAGCTAATTTGATTTATTGCAGAGACGAGGTCTCACCAAGTTGCCCGGGTGGGTCTCTAACCCGTGGACTCAGGCAATCCACTCGTCTCGACCTCCCAAAGTGCTGGGATTACAGGCTGAGCCACCTGGTTCTCAAACTTAAGCATGCACCAGAATCACCTGGGGGACTTGTTAAATCACAGATTGCTGGACCCCACCCTCAGAGTTTCTGATTCAAGTAGGTCTGAGGCAAGACCCAAGAATTTTCATTTCTACCGAATTCCCAGGTGAGGCTTCTGGTCCTGGTCTAGGGACCACTCAGAATCCAGGAATTCTAAGGAATTATCCTAAGGCACTGGCCTTCACTAAAAGCCTTACTAACTCTTTAAAATGTTTATATTCTTAAAATCTTTCATCATAAAAACTGTGCATATTCATTAGAAGAAATTTTGTTTAAAAATAAAAAGTAGAAAGAAAAATATATCAGCCATAGTGCCAGCATCCAGACCCAACCACTCTTGACATTTTATTGGCTATAATTCCAAATAAACCTGCTTATTCAAGTCTTCGGGCCACCACAGATTAGAAGCTGCTACCCAGAACATCATGGGAGTTAGGGGGCAATTAAATGTGTGTCCAAAGATGGTCTTGCTAAGTGGCAGCTTAAAGTGGACACCGAACTCCTTAACCACATGACAGAATCGAGCCTGTTCTTCATCTTGACCTCATCATATGCGCAGAGCATTAGGGGACCTCTGTGGAGGGAAATCTGTCTCAGCCAGCAAGCCTGGCAAAGAAGAATGAGGACTTTCTAAAAGAAGGAATCTGAACCTTAGCTGCTTCCTAAAGGGAGAATTGGAATTGAGTAGGTAAAGAGAAGGGGAGAAGGAATTCTAGGTCCAGGGGACAGCAGGAGCAAAGGCCTAGAGGCTCCTGCACAAGCATCTAAGCAAAACTGTACTTCCCCCAGAGCATCAGAGAGGTAGGGCAGATCAGAGGGAAAGCTAGGAAATCAAAAGTCGTGTCACAGAGGGCTTCTAATGCTCTCCTCCCAAGCTGGAACTTTATCCTGCAAACAATGAGAAGCCATTGAACCATTGTTTTAAAATATGACATGAGCAGGTGTTTATTTTATTTTTTCCCACATTGTTAAAATTTATTTATTAATTAATATTTTATTTTAAAGATGTAGGGTGCAATTCAGGATTAGGTATACAAGTGGACATTGTATAGGTAAAGTTTGGGCCTCCCTTTGGTCGACACTTTGCCTGGTTTGAGATCAGGTATCCTTATTGATGTTGTGTCCCCCCACCACCACTCTGGCAGTATCCCGCTACTGCCAATCCCTTTCTTACAGTATTTTGGTAAATGTTCAGGGTCCACCTATGAGTAAGAACATGTGGTACTCTGTTCTTTGCTTCTGTGATAGATCACTGAGTATTTACATTGGTGAGTGTGAAGAGGGGAGATGTGGCTTTTCCAGTAGACCACGCAGAAGTGGTGGTGAGCTCCAGACATGGGGCAGTGGTAGTAGGACTGGAGACAAGGGGGAAGATTCAGGAACAACTCGGGAGGCAAAATCAGCAGGGCTTGGGGACCAACTGGGGTGGGCATGAGAGAGGTGGAGCCCTGGAGGCTGGGTCTCTGAGGAGCTGTATGGTTGGTTCTGCCTCCACCTGAGGCTGAGGGCAATGGAAGCCAGAGTCTATTCTTCAGGGAGGAAGATGTGCTCAAGCTGAGCCATGGTAAGTTGAAGGTCTGAGATGTTATCCCACTGGGTGAAATCATCTTCCATATTCTCTATTAAAGAAAACAGTGTATATCATACTTCAGAATGATTTCATTTTTTAAAAACTATAAGCGTTAAAAGATTTGGGCACCCAAAGGAACTAGCTTCAATTTTCCAGAAAACTATGTGATGTAAATTTCCTCATTTCCAAAGTCAGATAAGTGAGGAATTGCTATGATGTAAATATGCCTTCACATGAAGTGAATTACATTAGTCAGGCAGCCTGTCCATCAACAGTTTACCAGAGTCTTTGGGACTCAGAAGTTGTTTATTTTATGTGTCTGAATCTCTAAAAAACTGTTTTGGAGGAACTTTGGCCTTAGCTCAGTTTTTCAATGACTTGTCCAGGGCAGAGGTGAATGTAATCATCTTCTTAGAACACAAGTGGATTTCCTAGAAAAAGAGCAGCAGGGAACACCATGAACAGAATTGCCTCATCCTCTTGAGATGATCTATTCACCACCCAGGCCACTTGAGAAAAGAAACCAAAATCCAAGTCCAGAAAATGAAGAGGGATGGAAAGACACAATTACTAGGACCTCAAAGTGTTGTCACTGGTTGGGACCACTTCAAAGTTCACCAAAAATCACAGCAAAAAAAAAATGGGGCTTCAATATTTATAGTTGTAATATTATGAAATGGAGAAAGTCTAAATGAACTTGTTAGCTTCCTTATCAGTGCTTTCTACATTCGGTAGCCTTTGGTGAGGTGTTTGAAGAGCCAATCTACCTGTTAAATGATTCCCTTAACGTGAGCCTCGCCCCTGGATACATGTTTGAATCACCTTCAAAAAGGTCTGATGCCTGGGCCTCCCAGAAGGTCAGATGTTATTGATCCGGGGTGTAGCCTGGGCATCAGGATTTTGACAATCTCTCTTGGTGATTTTAATGGGCAGTCGGGTGAGAAACAAAGCATTCTAGCCACACAACTGACACTCTTTAAAAAAAATTTCACAGTAGGAAGTTTTAATGTTCACTTGGCAGAAAGTATGTAACCAAATTTACAAGATCTGAAAATATTTTAGTTATGGCAAAAGCAAGAAAAAGAAAAGAAATTCTTTTTTTTGTTCAAAGATTCATGGCTTGCCAAGCCCATTAGCCAATCAGACAGCTGGGTCATTGACTGCCAACATGAACCCCTAAGTCAACATTACAGGATGTGTATGAGGCACTGAGCATGTGTAAACTCACTGCTTGTGCTTTTCTCTCAGTTGAGCTAAAATATAATTCAATTTCAAAATATAAGATTCCATATAGTTGTACCCAGCATGTATTGAGAACCTGCTAAGTGCTTGGCACTATTCTAAATGCTAATTTATTGACTGCACACAATCCCATTTCACAGATGAAGGTGTGGAGGCACAGAGAGGGTCGGTAAGTTGTCCAAGGTCACAGTCAAGAAGTGAAAGAACTAAGATTTGAACCCAGGACCCTGAAGTCTGCACTTTTAACTCCCACACTATACAGCCTCTACCTTACAGCAGAAACCCTAAATGAGAATGGGGAAGGAGAGAAATTGATGTGTGAGTCTTGGGGGATTTCAGCAGGCACTGTGTGAGCATGGTGGGAGATACAGGGATGAGGGACACATCTGCCTCCAGGAGCTCACAGGCTTGTAATAAAGGGCAAGGCAAAGACACAAAGAACATCACCAAAAAGTGGAGCAAGAAAAGTGCCCTAAGAGAAGCACAAATTAATATGAAGGAGGACTCCAAGGAGGAGGTGCTTTTTGAATCGGGACCAGCTCCCTGGAGGAGGCAGTATTAGAGACTAAACAGGTGAGAGGAATGAAAGTAGTAGGAAGGAAGGTAGAAAGAGACTGGGGCCATGTTTTAGGGGCATAAAACAAGTGGCTGGGTGGGACCCCCTCCCCTTACTGCAACAGAACCCAGCATGCTCTCATACACAGAGTGCACTGAGTTGAGCTCTGGAGGGAGAACTTCCAGGTGCTCACCCTGTCCTCCAGCCCTGAATTTTGCCTTTCCCTTGCAATTTTGTCATGCTGATACCTGTTGCTATCCCATCTGTGCCCCTACCTTTCTCCACCTTCCAAACTCCAGCCAAGAAAGGAGAAAAGCCTCTTTCTTTGCTACTTATGGCAAGTTGGGGCAAGCTGTCACACTTTGAAGAACTTTGATAAATCTTAAGGAAGACTAAAGGCAAAATAGCGTGTGTTTAATAGTATGTGAGTGTGACAGTAATTGAATTTCCAAATGCCAGGTTTTTGACCCCATATCCAAATAGGAGGAACTACATAGGCCACAAAAATCTCTTCATGCTTAGATAATAACCCACTGTAGGCCAAAGGGCTAGTACAATCTTGCATGTACCATCTCTAGCTTCTTTCTCTTATGACTCCCTTGCTTGTGTTGCTTAAGCTAAAAATGCAATGGTCGATATCTTTCTGTGGCCCTCACCACCAGGAACAAATCTGATTCTACCCCAATGTATTAGATTGGATGATTGTTCTCAACTCTTCGCTCCTTTTTCTGCCAGTAACCTCAGAGTGCCTCCAAGTAGAATAGAAAAAGTATACTTCCCTGTCCTCATTGACATTGGCTCGGTTATATGATTTGCTTTGGCCAATGAAGTGTTAGCATGTGTGACATAAGTGAAGGCTTTCAGTGTTTTAGAAGTTTGGCTTGTGCCTTTGTACTTCTGCTCTCCATTGTGAGAAGAATGTATGCTGAGTATCTGCTGCTCCAAAATGAAGAGATACAGGAGTAGAGGTGACTCAATCTACAATCCAGAGGCAAGTTCTGCTGATGTGAGCCAAGCCCATAGCCAACCTGCAGATCTCTAAGCAAGAAAAAAAATAGATGTTTTCATAGTAAACCATGGAGAATTGGGAGTTACTTGTTATGTGGCATTTTTGGCAATAGCTGACTAATACACTCAGATAAGGACTAGACCAACCAATCAAAAGAGCCCCTCCATATATCTGTACACCAGTTATTGTTTGTTTTGCTTTTAACTTCTAAAATTCTAAAAATTTTGTCATGCATGTCCCAATCCCAGGGTCCTCCTCTCTGCTCCACTTTTTAGTTTGGGAGCTACAGCCAAATGAAAGAACTGTGGCAATCAATATCACCAATGGATGGTCAATCTCTTTCAGGCCTCGGCTATTTGCTGACTGCCAGGAGCATGTCTTTATCCCATGGGAGGAAAATGACCTTACCAAAGTTCATTTAGTACTAAGATTAAAATATACATATTAATCATTAGGGGTCATGCTGAATGATACTAGTAAGGCCTATTGCTCGTGCAGAATAAAAATTTTGTACTTAATTTGTCATAAGATCAGGAAGTCTTTGAAGGCATTTGAGTAGAAGAGTGATATGATAGAACAGTGGTATGAGGCTGAGGTACTCAGCAGAGGGATTAAGAAAATGGGCTTTGGAGTCAGAGAGAAGAACTGGACACAAGTAACTGGGACTACATGCATGTGCCACCATTCCCAGCTAGTTTTTCGATTTCTTTTCTTTTCTTTTCTTTTTTTTTTTTTTGTAGAGACAAGGTCACGCTGTGTTGCCTAGACTGGTCTCAAACTCCTGGGCTCAAGCAATCCTCCCATCTTGGCCTCCCAAAGTACCAGGATTATAGGCGTGAGCCACTGTGGCCAGCCACCCCTGAGTTTCATCTGTAAACTAGAAATAACATGCAAGGCTTACATGGTATTGTGTATAAAAATACTTAGTACAGTGTCTGGCATATAGTAGATAGTTAGTACATGATAGTGTAGTAGTTATTAAAGTGATTTAGGAAGATAATTCTACAGCAGCATAGGAGGAAAGATGGCTAAAATAACACATTTATTCGGAGTTTACTGTGCCAGGCACTGTTTTGAATACTTTACTTTTGTTTCTTTTAAGTCAGGGTCTTACTCTGTTGCCCAGGCTGGAGTACAGTGGGATGATCACGATGATCGAGGTTCATGGCAGCCTCGACTTCCTGGGCTCAGATGATCCTTCCAACTCGGCATCCCGAGTAGCTGGGACTACATGCCCGTGCCACCATGCTTGGCTAATTTTTTTTTTTTTAGTAGAGACGAGGTCTTGCTATGTTGCCCAAGCTAGTCTCCAACTCCTAGGCTCAAGTAATCCACCCATCTCGGCCTCCCAAAGTGCTGGGATTACAGGTGTGCGCCACAATGCCCAGCCGAGTATTTTACATCTATCAACAAATCTCACAACAACCCTCCAAGGTAGATACTATCCCCATTATATAGGTGAGGTCACACAACTGGTAAACTGTAGATCAGGAATTTGAACACAGGCTGTCTGGCTCTAAACCCCTTGCTCTTAATCCCCATGTGTACTGCCTCTAAGAAGGAAAATCTATTAGAAGATTGGATGCGGAGTTCATAAGAATCAAGAGGCAGACCTGGACTTATCTGGTGCAAGGGCATGCAAAGATGGAAACTAATGAAAGAAGCACTGCAAGCCGGGCTCGGTGGCTCAGCCTGTAATCCCGTGCCTTGGGAGGCTGAGGTGAGTGGATTGCCTGAGCCCGCGGGTTCGAGACCCGCCTGGGCAGCCGAGACCTCATCTCTACAAATAAATCAAAAAATTAGCCGGGCGTGGTAGCGCGC
Organism: Tarsius wallacei; assembly: GCA_963574415.1. Classification (NCBI taxonomy): domain Eukaryota; kingdom Metazoa; phylum Chordata; class Mammalia; order Primates; family Tarsiidae; genus Tarsius; species Tarsius wallacei. The sequence continues at coordinate 16,009 of CAUYQG010034179.1, read as the reverse complement.
GCCTGTAGTTCCGGCTACTCGGAAGGCTGAGGCGGAAGGATCGCCGAAGCCCAGCAGGTCGAGGCTGTGGTGGCCGGAAGCGGCCACTGTACTCCAGTCTGGGCGACGGAGCGAGACTCCAACTCAAAAAAAAAAAAAAAAAGAGTAACATCCTTTCCAGGTTTAAAAAAAAAACGATTTGCAAAATAAACAGAACACTTAAAATCTCGAAATGATAAGTAAAAGTATATTGTTTGTTTTGTCTGCACAGCTGCTCTCTTACTAGACTAATGAGCCCTTGCTCTGCAGAGCCCAAGGTTGGAGCAGACACTTGCCATGAACTGGCAGACACCTCCTGTCACTGTGGGGCAGATCTTACAGGGAGGTCAGCTGTGATGGCAAAAGCACGTTCATCTTCAGGGTAGTTTGGGTCTACTCATGGCTTTAAACTCATTACTAAAAATTCTGAGACGGGGGATTTAGAAAGATCGACCTGCCCAATAACTGGTGAGCATTCAAAGTCTCTCCCTAGGGAAAAATAGCCTGGACGCAGGGATTACGTAGCAGGCAGAGTTGGGGTGAATCCTCCTGACTGGTGAGAAGCCCTGTCTGAATGTCTGTCTCCCTCTGCAGTTCAGTCACCTGGCTGTCTGGGGAAGCATGCTTATCTGGCTGGTGTTTTTTGGCGTCTACTCAACCATCTGGCCCACCATCCCCATCGCTCCAGACATGAGAGGACAGGTTAGTGCTGCTGATTGCAAGTGTGCCTTCCGTGTCTTGTGACGGCACTGTTCTTTCACGTGTGGGTGAGTGGCTCTCTGTGTCTTATGTCAACGATGAGCCTCAGGAGAGGCTGGTGTTACCTGCTTTCATCAAAACATATCCGGAGATAAACCAAATCAAAGCACCTGGGAGAGGCTGTCCAGTCCACAGAAGTGTCACTGGAAATATGAGTATGATGAAAACTGTCTGGTGAAGTTTTCTGACTTACCCAGCATGTCCACATTTCCGTGATAAATTACGTGTTAATTACTGAAGTACTGGGATGCACAGTCTGTGACCCTCTGGAAATTGGAGCTACTTTGAGTCATTCATAATTCAGGGATTCTGTTGATTACAGTTTTGATGCCATTCTCTGATTCGTTTGTTATGCTCTGATTGGTCACCTGTAAAGGAAAAATCTAATAACTCCGTGAACTAGATCATTGATGAGTCAGAATCTCTCATGGTTCATCTTTTTGAACTAGAGAGGCTGAGATTGAAGACCTCTATACTTGTTTGACTATTTCTCCATTTTCTTTTATATTGTCTTTGTTCACCGTTTGAGGTTGAGCCATCAACAGTGACACACAGATCATAAAACCCCATGGTTCTGGGTGTGGAGAGGAAGGGTGTGGAGACCATCCTGTGGTTCTTCAATTCACCGACAAAGCTGTGCAAGCCCAGGTCTCCAAGCCCACCCCCACAGGCCCTATCCGGGGTCACCCACAGCCAGCACTGCCCCTAGATCCTGACATAACCCAACTGCCCGGGTTCTGGGCTTAAGGGGCCTCTGCACTAGCCCTCCCTGGCTAGGTATGTTCCTCTGGACAGAGGAAAAAGCCACGATGCAGATGCACGGCGTCAGTCTCCCCACTTCTAGTCCATTCTCTGAGCTCCCAGGACCCCAAGTTTCCTTCCCAAACAGCCAAAAGCCCACTGCCCAGGCCTGCTTGGGCCTCCCTCCAAGTCCAGGCCAGAGTACCCACCTTGGGACCCAAGGGGCAGCTGTTTGCAAAGGATGTACTCTGAGTAGATCCGTGTCTACACTGGCATGTCCACCCACGTTTGCAGGAAGATGCTCGCACTAGGGGATGGAACCAGGGGTGGGAAGGAGAGATCTGAGGGTCAGGCTTCCACTGACATTCAGCCCCCGGAATACATCTTTTAGGGGCTAGCCTGTGAGTGGCACACCCGACTACCATCTCCGCCTCAATTACTCTGCAGAAATGAACAAATCCGGCCAGGCCTGGTGGCTCATGCCTGTAATCCCAGCATTTTGAGAGATCGAGGTAGGAGGATAGCTTGGGCCCAGGAGTTCCAGGCCAGCCTCGGCAATGTAGCAAGACCTCATCTCTAAAAAAAAAATTTTTTTTAAGTTAGCTGGGCGTGTGGTATGTGTCTGTATTCCTACCTACTCAGGAGGCTGAGGCAGAAGGATTGCCTGAGCCCAGGAGGTCAGGGGTGTGATGAGCTGTGATCATGCTACTGCACTCCAGTCTGGGCAACAGAGAGAGACCCCAACACACACACAAAATGAAGTGAACAAAACCTCCTGGGTCCACCCAAGTCTGGATCATGTCCAGAAGCTGTTTCTTGTGAAACAGTCCAGGGTGGCATTGCTTACCTTTTCACCTGGTGAATCAGCCAATACCCCAGGTGCCCAGGACCTCCAATGAGTGTGGGTGCTGGGCAGGACAGACCTGCCCTGCAGGTTCAGGCTTGAATGTCCTCCAGTACATCTTTGCTCTCTGTAAGGAAAGAGACAGACATAGAATGTGCTTTTCAGCTGTTTTCCAAATCCAGGCAGAGGAAATCAGAGGGCACTGGGTGAAGCCAACAAAGACACTTTGCGCATTTAAAGAAATCGGTTCAATTGTACAGCGATGTGATTGGTCCCCATAAAACAAACCGAGAAATTATCCTCCCCAGGTCATCCTTTGGTTTGGCTACACTGACGCTTGGAACATCTCGGTCGTGTTCTCTTCCTTCTGATTAAGGGCAGGCCTACTCCATGAGTATTTCATTTGGGGAGTTTTACGGTGCTGGACAGTCAAGAAGGTCGCAGCCATTGCTGTGGAGTTTCCTAACTGTGAAGAGAGTGACATCTGATAGGGCGGAGTCAGTTGGCATGTGACTGGCAGACAAAGCCCCTCCAGTGCCGTAGGCAGAGAGCTGTTCCCGCAGGCCTCCTGTATACAAGTAGTGCGTGCCTTTAGTCCCAGCTGCTCAGGAGACTGAGGCAGAAGGATTGCCCGGGAGCTTCTGTGACTTTTATTCACACGTGCTTGACTGAGGCTGGCTGCCTATTCCCATTTCCATCTGGAGGTCGACTTTCAAACTGCAGAGGGACTGAGATGGTCACACAGTCACAAACATGCCAGCATGTTCTCTGTCACGTAAGCCTGTGATCCCAAGGCTCTGCTTAACGTGAAATTTACATATGAGGGGACTCTTCCCACAGATATTTGGGGAGCTGTGCTCCCCATCCATGAGCAAAGAGGCGATCGTATTAACCCATGTCTCACTTTTCTGTGAAAGCATTTTTTTTTCTTTTACTTGAGCCATGTTGTTTTAGCCCTTGGACTGGTTGGTTGGTTGGTTGGTTGGTTGGTCAGTCGGTCGGTCAGTCGGTCGGTTTCCATGAGGCAAATGATGCTATGAAATAGAATGCAGCTGGGTGAGACTGAGGTTTCTGTGAGGCAGTGAGAGGATCGTGTCGTTTTCATGTATCTGGGTTTCCAAGCGGGTAATCCGCTGTCTGAGTTGGAAGAGCTGTGTCATCTCCAGTCTTCCTGGTAAGACGGGGAAGATGGGGTCAGGAAGCCACGTGTAACCTTAGTGTCCTGGACAACTTTTGTTCCGTTCTACTTGCTGTCTGCCACTCTGTATTTTGAATCAGCAGTTTACTCTTTGAAATCGGCAGGGAAGTATTAAAATAACATTTAGTGGCTAAGGTTAGCCTGAAGTCTCTGAAAGGCTTTCTGCTGACCCGGGAGGAATTATACGCTGTCGTAAAGTGGGGCAGGAAGTGGATTCAGGTGCAATCAGTAAAAGGAATTGGATCCTTTGGGGCTTATTGGAAATATGCCCAAGCCCTGTCCATCCCTGGGATTCTAGGCTGGTAAATCACTATTTAAAGAGTGTGTCTAGTGATTTTTATAAATGGGTTTTTTTTGTAGTTCACTAAGTAGTAGGTTTTTGGCAAATGGACATGATTCTTTGAAGATTTAGAGTTAACTAGTGTCTAATAGCAAACGCCATTTCTCACCCAAGAGCCTGAGAGAGATCTGACACACTGAAAGTGCCACCCATTCATAACATCTCCAACCGTTGAAAAGACACGTTGTTTCTCCCAGGGTTTCCTAAACGAATTTGATTAAATATTTCTTTGTCTCATCCATGATATCTGGAGTTTTTCTCACAGGGGAAAGGTTTTCCCTTGAGGGCAAAGGAAAGGAAGGCTACAGAATTAAAGTGTTGTTCTCTACCATCAAAGAGTCTTTATCTCCCCCGAAGCACTTCATGATATGGTATGTGAAACCCAACCAGACAACGAACCGGAAAGTCCCATTGGAAGTTTTTGAAATCAAAAAAGTTATCTGTGCAGCACTTCCTCTCCTGAAAATGTGCCACATTTGTGGGATCTTGAGGGGCACCCTGTTTTTTCCATTTTTTGATTTCCCAAGCTTGGAAACTCGAGTCGTGTCTATCCTGGTGAATGCCAACGCCGTCAGCTATGAAAAATACGTGGTAATGTTTTTTCTGCAGGAGACCATGTGTTTTTCTTCCCCCGGGAGCATAATCATGAAATAACGACTTCTCCATAATGGGTCCCCAGAGGAAATACTGAAAAGAGGAGAGTGACAACATTCCCTTAGCTCACCGCCTTCTCCAGAGTTGCTTGCTGAAATAGAGCTTTGAATTGGGGAGGAAAGCTTGATCTGAAACCAGATCCAGAAATGTGCTTGTGTTGTCTTCGTGTGTTTCCCAAGGCTCCAACCTCAGGAGTGCTAGAGAGGATGCCATCTTACTCGACCTCTGCCCAAAAGTCAGGACACATGACCGGGTTCATACCCCAGCGAGGTATGTAACCTTTGACAAATCAGTTTCCCCGCATCAGTCTCCTAATCAGCAAAGCCAGAACAATATCACCTACCTTAATGACCTCAGAGGACTGCGGTGAAGATACAATACCATAACCCATGGGAAGTCTAAAACATACATACTCTTCTTTTTCCTGGAGTGATGAGTTGTTTTTTGAACTTAGTAGACATGTTGCTGTGATTTAAACTCCAAATTCTTTTGACCAAAGATTCTTCACATTTTGTAGGTTCTAAATAGGGCGTTTTTCAGTACGGTCTGTGGACCACCTGTACCCGACTCCGGGCGCAGTGACAGTGACTCATACCTGTAAACCCAGCACTTTGGGAGGCTAAAGCAAGAGGATTGCCTGAGCCCAGGAGTTCGAGACTAGCCTGGGCAATACAGAGAGACCCTGCCTCTACAAAAAAATTTTAAAAATTAGCCAGGCATGGTGGCACACACCTATAGTCCCAGCTACTTGGGAGACTGAGGCGGAAGGATCAACTGTGCCTAATAGGTTGAGGCTGTGGTGAGCCGTGTTGGTACCACGGTATTCTAGCCTGGGGGACAGAGTGGAACTCTGATTCAATTACAAAAAATGACAATCCTCCCAAAATAATATATGTACAGGAAATCTCTCTCATACACACACATACACATACAATCTTCCTCTCACGCTCTGAATCAGAGCCACTGGGTGTGGGGCCCCAGCATATGAATTTTAGTAAATCTCTAGGTAATTCTTCCCTTTAAAGTCTGAGAACCACCACTCTAAAACACCTAAAATATTACTCCACTACAGTGTTTTGGCTCATGTTGGATGTCACAGGAGTCGATGGCACGCTGAAGATACAGCCAGTCGGCTGCCATGCACAGTGCCTGATGAGATGTGGCCAGGCAGGCAGTGCGGGTGACCTCTTCAAAGCAGCTGGCTTTCCAAACAGAATTGTACCAAAAGGCATGACATTGTCCACCGTGGAAAAATACTCCTCCCTGGCTGTGGTGCTTGTCCTTTAAAGTTCTTATCGTTGTTCATAAAAGGTTGTGGGGCGGGAGGGAGACCTTTCTGCTGAAAGACTTACAAACTGGCTGGGATTGGTGGCTCAGCCTGTAATCCCAGCCCTTTGGGAGGTCGAGGCGAGAGAACTGCCTGAGCCCGTGGGTTTGAGACCAGCCTGGGCAACTTGGCAAGACCTTGTCTCTACAATAAATCAAAAAATGAGTCGGGTGTGATAGTGCGTGCCAGTAGTTCCAGCTACTTGGAAGGCTGAGGTGGAAGGATTGCCTGAGCCTAGCAGTTCGATGCTGGATTGGCTGTGAGCATGCCACTGCACTCCAGCCTAGGCAACAGAGTGAGACTCCAACTCAAAAACAAACAAACAAACAAACAAAAAAAACGTACAAACTGTTGACTCTACCAGCAGCCCCAAGCTCCCACCTCCAGCCTTTTTTATCCTAAATACAGGTGTGGGTTTACATTTGCATTTTATGTACACACTTGTGTGTGGCCAATGCAGATCCTGGTGGACTGAAAGGAAACTGAGGAAAGACTGGTTCTGCCATCATTGAGTCAGGGAGATCGACTCCTTGTCTTCTCTGACCCTCTCTGCTTCTGGGTCTTACAGCCCGAGCAGTCGCAGGCCTGAATGTGTTCTGTAGGGGACAGAAGAGAGTGCTGTCTGTTTCCCAAGTGAACCTGCCCCTGGGAGGTGAGCCAAGGAGGGGTGATGTCATGTAGGTGGCCATCTTGGCTCAGCTGTGTTTCCAGAATGTCTCTGGAGGATGGGAGCGTAGGGTGGGAAGCTGCCTGAGGGTCAGGAGGGCACTTGTCCTCAGGTTACGGTCCGTGCATGGGGGCCTGGTGGGCTGGTCCAGTATCCATCCCCCCTTTACCCTTTCCTGAGGGTGCCCGGTTTGTATTCACATGTGTGCTGTGACCTGCCCAAGGGGCTCAGTGCTTTAGGAAAATCCTTTCTACTCTCAACTCCAGGGAAGAGCTTAACCCCAACACCCTCGCTATAGTGAGTGGTTGTAATGCAGTAACCCCACGGTCTGAGAGGGCTTGCGAGTAATGTTTACCTGTTTCAAAGAACTCACCTGGAAGTCCAGCAGGGAAAGACATTGATTTATTAAACCCTACAGGAAACACTGATGGCAGCCGGTCGGTAAAGCATCCGAACTTCGGGACAGTATAGCAAGCAGTTTTATAATCAAAGCAAGCAAGTTGATCCTTCCTGTACGGTGTTTATAGTTATGTTGATTAAGAGTGAAATTATTTTCAACTTTGCGGGGTCGCCTGCATCCCGTGACTCGTTACTGGGAATATGCACACCCCTCAGGGACCAGCCTTGGCCAGAGGCCGCTCCCAGTGGGAGGAGGTGGGAAGAAGCCAGGTACCTGTGTAGCGGGAAACAGCCTATGTCCAGACATGACTTCACAGTGGTTCAGACACCCCAAGGGGGAGACAGGGAGGCATTTGCTGGAGGGGTCTGGGTTAGCAGCGAGTTTGCTTCTAAAGGAAATCCACCTAAGAGACAATGACTTTCTCACTTGACAGCGTGGTTGCTGCTGGGATTCTTGACTAGTTCAGCTGCCAGGAGAGAGACCACCCTCAGAACCTCACTGCTGGAGAGACAAAAATGCACAGAAAGCCAAGAGCCTCTTTTTTACTATTTTATGATTAATTTTAACTGACAAGTAAAAAGCCCCAAAAGTCTTTATGCGACTGTGGAGACACTGCGTGATACCCGCTCTGGCATCCACCCCAGCCCAGGCTCTTGGGGCGTCTCCTGCGTGCTGTCTGGGTGCTGGGGTGTGCTTGGGAAACTGGTCCTTTTTTAAAAAGAGGCTTAGAGCTTTAGCACAGAATATTTTATTGTTTTCCTACACTCAAAGTTACAGATTGATGTAAGGAATTGGAAGGGAATCACTTTAGCATTGCAATTATTAGTTTTTCAGGTAATAACGTACCCAGCAAAAACCCATTGTGCATGTCTTAAGCTTACTGGAATTATCTTTAGTGTCGAATCTGTATTGATTAGGCCAAGCCCTGTTCTTTTCCAGGAGCCGGAGGCCTGGCTAGGGAGGAGAGGTTGGCCTCGGAAGGAAGTCCCTTCAGCAGAGACTTGCCTTTTGGTTGGAAATAACATTCTGGCATCTTCTTTGTACAGTTTTCTTGACCACTGAGGTTGCCCAAATTGTTTGTTATGAAGTCCAGTTTATATTCTGGCTTTTAAGCTTGTATATTTTGGAGGATAGTGACACTGACTGACGTGAAGTAACACGCTGGGCTTCTCGATGACATCATGGTCTGAATAAATAGCAAGATGTGTTAAGTTATGAGGGTGTGCCGGGCATGTGGCTCACATCTGTGATCCCAGCACTTTGGGAGGCTGAGGCGGGAGGACTGCTTGAGCCCAGGAATTTGAGACCAGCCTGGGCTACATAACAATACCTCATCTCTACAAAAACAAAAAAATCAAAACATTAGCCAGGTGTGGTGGCACACATCTGTAGTCTCAAATACTTGGGATGCTGAGGCAGAAGGATCGCTCGAGCCCGGGAGTTTGAGACCGAAGTGAGCCATGAGTGTGCCATTGTACTCCAGCAAGACCCTGACTCAAAAAACAATTTTTTTTAAAGGGCACAGACTTCCTGGTTTCCCCATACCTGTGACCCTTGTCATTCTGGGGCCCCCATTCATGGGTGTCTGCCCCCTCGGAAGGCTCCCCACAGCTATTTCTTTCTGAGGTAATCACTAGAACCCCTCCAAAATTAAAACGATAACAAAAACAATAATAACCAAAAAACCCTACTCAGTGATAATGAACAGAAAACTCAGAAAACCGTTCACTTGCCTGGTGCCATCTGACTGAGTCTTTACAGCCTACAAATATCAGAAAACTCAGGCATCCAATAGACACTGGTTCTGCCAGAAAATGGCTCTTGTCATTGTCCCACGGGCATGCCAGGTTGTTTTTTATTTATTTTTTTCTTTTGGTTAACAAAGGAGAACATGTATATTCTTTGAAGCTGGAGATTCCTTATGGTGGTCTCAGGCTCTCTGTCTGGGACCAGCACCCCCATTACCCTGACTGTGCCCGACAAGGCCAGCAGGATCCACAGAATCCACCTAGATTAAAGTGACTGAGTCAGATGTCTTTCCTAAGTGGGATTTAAACTAAATTAGCCGAATGCCTGAGACACTTATGAGGGTAAGTCCGTTGTTTGCAATATCCATACATGCTTCATCAGGTGTGTGAAGGAGATAAAATCTATCTCTGGATTTAATAGGGAAATTAAAGAAAACAAGGCCTGCAAATAACCATAGGCAATGTTTATTGAATAATTACTATGTGTCAGGTAAAATATATTTATGTAAACACACTGTACATATGCAATGGCATGCGTAATGGACTGTGCATCTGTCCATTCAATAATCTGCAGCCATATGAGGAAACAGGCTTAGAGAGAAAAGACCAATTCCTTGGTCAGTTAGGAAGTGGAGTGACCAGGGTTTCCCCTGGGGTCTGCTGGACTCCAGTCTCCTCTCTTGGTAACTATGGGAAGCAACTGGGGTGATGGTGAACCAGGGGTGTCTGAGACATGTTAGTCAAGTCTCCTTAAAATTTTGCTTTTCTTACATTTTTTTCTGAAGTGACTTACCTTGCGATGTAATCGAACTTAAAAACGACGAATGCTGAGCTAGGAAGCATAAACAGGTCAAGCGCGGTGGCTCTTGCCTGTAATCCCAGCACTTTGGGAGGCCAAGGTGGGAGGATGCCTTGAGGCCGGGAATTCAGAAACAGCCTGGGCAACAAAGCGAGACCCCATCTCTACAAAAAATAGAAAAATTAGCTGGGGATGGTAGTGTGTGTCTGTAGTCCCAGGTGCTCAGGAGGCTGAGGCAGGAGGATCCCTTGAGCTCAGGAGTTGGAGGCTGTGGTGAGCCATGATTGTGCCACTGCACTCCAGCCTGGGTGGCAGAATGAAGCCCTGTCTCAAAAAGAAGGCACTAGCACACGTGGTTTGAGCCACAGTCCATGGGTACAGCCTTCTCTGCAGTAAAGCAGGTTTCAAACAACAGGATGATTTTTTGTTAACTGGCATTATAAAAAGCCCTGTTTTTTGCAGTCCTTGCTCCCTTATTCCATACTCAATTCTCTTCATTTTGGCGTCCTCTTATTTCAAGGATGCTGTGTGTTCGTCAGAGGCCAGGGGGCTTTGATTGTGAGTTGCTTTTTTTTCCCCCTGAGGTTTTGTTGTGGTGTTGGCATTTGTCATTCATTCCAACGTTAATTTTTTAACTATCTGTCAGCAAATTAAAGTACACATTACATGCTGATTTTGTTTGTTTGTAATATTGATGCTCAGTGGTCACAGAGGATGTTTGATGTGGTTTTGAACTCCTTTCTTGAAACATGTGGAAATGCGTTTGGGGGCCACTCTCTCAAGATTCGATGCAGGGGCCTACTCCTCCGACATCTGCAGAGGGGGGTGGCCTTGTCTGAAGGCTGGAGACCATCATCACCACCGCCCTCCCACCCAGAAACAGTGGGGGCCTTCAGGCTTGCCCTATTGAAAAGGCCGAGACTTGCCGGAGAGAGGCCACCACGCCAAATTATGCAAAGAAATAGGGCCAGGGTAGGCTATACTAAAGAAGAGAGGAGTACAGCTATGATGAAGCAGGCACCAAGTTTTTTCTGTTTTGCATAAATAATGGCGCTAAGCTATCATCGATGGCATCTGATGGTAGTGAACGCCTTGCAGGAGGTGAGCTCTTCAGGTTACCATCGTGGCCACGGGCAGTGTAAAATATTGCAGTGTCCACTACTCAGATGCCTTTTGGACCTTGATTAGCCAGCTGTCACACGTGTCTGGCATTCCTTTGGCTAAAGTGGAAAAGAGAAATCTGGGTTGCTGTGTCTGTGCCCGTGTGTGCACTTGGATTCATGATATTTTTGTTCATGATTTTGCCCTGGTTTTGATGAAACATAGAAAAGGAAAGAAAGGAACTTGTTGGCTGCAGATACTTTCAGCTCTCAAGGCAAACCCCAGCCACGTGGCTCAGCAGTGACAAAGACATCTCCCACGTGCAGGTTGCAGTGGCATCTTGTCATCTTTTGCCCATTCCATGCCCATTTCCCCTTTTTCTGGTTACAGACCCCAAATCCCTTGCCTTCTTTTTTTATTTTTTCAAGTGACAGGGGCTTGCTCTGTTGTCCAGGCTGGAGTGCAGTGGCATGATCATAGCTCTCTGCAGCCTTGAAATCCTGGGCTCAAGCAATTCTCTCGTCTCAGCCTCCCAAGTAGCTGGGACTGGAGGCGCACCACCAAGTCGGCTTTTCTTTTCTTTCTTTTTTTTTTTTTTTTAAAGACAGGAGTCTCACTGAATTGCCAAGACTGGTCTTGAACTCCTGGCTTCCAGCAATTCCCTGTACCTTGGCCTCCCAAAGTGCTGGAATTATAGGCATGCACCATGCCTGGCCCAAAACTTGTATTCCACTGGTGCCGGTTCTATCTCTGGGCTACTTCTGGGGTATGAATCTATAGCTCAAAACTAGTCAACCAGGTCTTCTATCTCATTGATCACTGTGACTGAGTCAGGAATGGACATGGTGTCCCACACTGGACCCCAACTGAGAACCAATTCTAGGGTTTTTTATGGAGATTCATGGTGGCGGGGAGAGCGCTTTTCCGCTGGGTCTTTTACATGAGGATGATGTCAGTATGAAACTGCTAGGAGCCCCTGCAGTGTGCCTGGCTGGGGATGAAGTGAGCACAGAGAGAAGATGAACTGAGAACTGTCAGCATTGAGTGTGTCCCTGGATCCAGCCCTGCCTGAAGCCAGAGCCATCTCTGGCCTGTCCAATACCCAATAACCAACATATTCCCATTTTCACATAAGATGGTTCAAGGTGGGTTCCTGTTGCTTCTAAAGAGAGTCCAGATTCATGAAGAAATTAATCACTCAAGTCACAGATACAATAAGGATCACAGTCTGAGTCAAATTAGATAAAGAGAACTCTCTTGTCCCTTCTGGAAAATTGGCAGTTGTTACGTAGCAGAAGAGAGGCCAGTTGGCGTTTCCCACTGTGTGTCTGCCAAGCTGGAGAAGGAAGGGACTTTGCCCTCTCTTTGTGGTCTTCCACATGTCCGTCCCCAGCTCCTCCACCCAAGAAAAAGAAGACAGGCCTGGTTAGACGTTCACAGTTTGAAAATGAGGTAGAAGGAAGTGGGAGCTTGTCTAAGAGCCTCTCTCTCTTGGCAGCTAGCAGTTCAGGATGGCTGAGTCACACAGTCCTGAACTGTGCTATCCAACAGAAATATCATGTGAGACACGGGTATAATTTTAAATTTTCTAGTGGCCCCATTAAAAAGGCAAAAAGAATTAAATTGCATTGATATATTTTTAGCTCAACATTTTCAAAATATTATCACTTCAAGATGTGATCGACATAACAGCAATTGTCAACGAGCTATTTCCTGCCCTTCCTTTTGTTCTGTCTCTGGAGTCCAGTGCGAGTTATACCCACAGCACATCTAAGTTGGACTACACCTGTTTCAAGTGCTCATGCCTGTATCCCAGCACTTTGGGAGGCCAAGGAAGGAGGATTGCCTGAGCCCAGGAGTTCGAAACCAGCCTGGGCAACATGGTGAGACCTCGTCTCTACAAAAAATTTTTAAAAAATTAGCCAGGTATGGTGGCGCATGCCTGTAGCCCCAGCTACTTGGGAAGCTGAGGTGGAAGGATCATCTGTGCCCAGGAGGTTGAGGCTGTGGTGAGCCGTGGTTATGCCACTGCACTGCAGCCTGGGCGATGGCGTGAGACCCCAACGCAAGAAATAAAAATAAAAAATAAAAATAACAGCCGCATCTGGCCAGTGGCTGCTGTGTTGGACGGCACAGCTCTTGACCAACAGAGATTTGGAAATGTGGTTTCACTCCCTGGAACTAAATTTAGTGCAGGTAATATCCAGAAGTAGGAAGGCCAGCCTCTGCCCACACTCTCCAAGCTCCTCCCACACACTGGGCGGGTACTGCCTGACTTCTATTTCAGTCATTTGCAGTTGAAAAAGTCTTGGCTCTCACACAAGACTTTCCCTCAAAATAAAATCTGGGGACAACTGAGTTGTTAATCTATGGGCTTATTAATTGCTTTAAGTGGAGTTTATAAACCAAGATTTATAAAGTGTGGTTCTGATGTCAAGTATTTTTTTTTTCCCCAAAATGTAGGCTAATCATTTTCTCCCAAATGTTAGAAGGGAGAAGTTAGGACCTGGGACTTTGGTCACATTTATGTTATACTGCAACCACCTAGGCAAAAAAAAAAATATGTATGTACACCACTGAAAATTAGGTCTGTTCCTTCCATATGACTAGTTGATTAAATGGCAATTTCTAAGCAGGATTATTGCTTAATTCCTAAGAGAGTGGGAACCTCTCCCATTTTTACAGTGACGAATCCAATTCCTGTTGTTTTTACCTCCTAAATAGCTCTTCAGTATGCCTCCTTCCATCCAGTCCTTGTTCTGTCAGTGAGTCTGTGCTACTCACTGCAGTTCCTGAATGCCCTGTCCCTACTCTGCCTAGACAAAGCTTGCACGGTTTTCCGATCTCAGTTATTTTACCGCTTTCTGGGGGAACCTTTTCTGGCATCTATGACCTACATGCACTTATGATATATTCGCTAACACAATTCACCTCTCCTTTGTTGGACTTACCCCAACCGAAAGTCTACTGTGTGTATGAGACATCACTTCGCACCCATCAGGCTGGCCACTATGGAAGAAAGAAAGGAAAGAAGCAGGGAGGGAGGGAGGGAAAGAGGGCGGGAGAAAGAAAAAGAAAACAAGTATTGGTAAGGATGTGGAGAAATTAGAGCCCTTGTGAACTGTTGGTGAGAATTTAACTGGGTGTGGCTACTGTGGAAAAGAGTACGGAGGTTTCTCAAAAAATTAAATATTGAATTACCATATGATTCAGCAGCCCCACTCCAGGGTATATATCCAAAAAGATTGAAAGCAGGGTCTTAAAAAGATATTTGCACATCCATACTTACAGCAGCATCATTCAAAATAGCCAAGAAATGGAGGCAATCCAAATGTCCATTAACAGAGGAATAGACAAAATATGATGTACATACACAATGAAATATTATTCAACTTCTAAAAAGAAGGGAATCCTGGTGTCATGCTATGACATGGTTGAAAATTGAGGACATTGTGCTAAGTGAAAGAGGCCAGGCACTAAAAGCCCAGTCCTGTGTGATTCTGCTTATAGGTGAGGTTGAAGCAGTCAGACTCAGAACAGAAGGTGGAAAGGCGGTCACCCAGGCTAAGGGAGGGGAAATGAGGAGTTGTCTCGTGAATATAGAGTTTTCATTTTACCAGATGGAAGAGTTTTAGAGATCGGTTGCACAGCAGTGTGAATATCGCTGACTCTACTGCACCATGTGCTGAATGGCTGAGATGACAAATTCTATGTTTTTTAGCCGCAGTTTTAAAAATTTGCCTTTGCATCCTGAATTGTACCCCACCTCTTTAAAATAGAATATATATTAAAAAATAAAATAAAATTTGCCTTTTTGTGGTTTCATGATTAATATCCATTTCTACCTCTAACCTGCACACTCCGTGAGGGGAATGAATGTTCTCCAGTGTGTCTTTAGTACTCGTCTTTTTTGGCACGCAGAAGATATTTAAATGCATGAGTTAATAAGATGAAATCGAGCGACCCCTCATGTAGAATTGGTGGCACAGAGCTGGCTCTGTGCAGTAGGTGCATAATATCCATTTGCTGAATTGATAATGCAAGCAGATGCCAAATTTTGAACATTTAGAAGTAGCCTAGCACAGGATCTGTGCATAAGAAGTGACTGCTAAATTAATGAATGTAGCCTTTTAAAAAGATATATATATATTTTTTTTATTTTAAAAGATGTGGGGTACAATTCAGGATTAGGATACAAGTGGACATCGTGCAGGTAAAGTTTGGGCCTCCCTCTGGTTCCCACTTTGCCTGATTTGAGATCAGGTACCCTTTTATTGATGCCGTGGTTCTCCCACCCTGGCAGCATCCCACTACTGTCAATCCCTTTCTTATAGCGTCATGGTAAATGTTTAGGGTCCACTTATGAGTGAGAACATGTGGTACTCTGTTCTTTGCTTCTGTGATAGATCACTGAGTATTATTGACTCTAAATCCATCCAAGTTGCTGCAAATTTAGCCTTTTGCTAAAGAGAAGTGTGCTCTAAAAGCCAGTAGCACAAACCACGTGTTTTTCCCACCCAAAGAATGATACAACCTTCCCAGTTGTAGTTTTGGCCAAACAGTTAGCCACACCGGTGATATCTGTGGTTGAATATTCATTGATATTTGGTATCTGAGAGAATTAATAGTCATGTTTAATTACTTCCTGGGAAGTGTTTGTTTTGGAGCTGACGTTAAAAGGCAAAAATGGAATTAAGATGGATTTTGGGGGGCACCACATTCTAGGGGGTACCAAACTACTCATTACCCAGTGATTTGAGATGAAGGATAAAGCTGAGGGAGGTAGTGGGTTCCCCCGATTGGCACTAGCAGAAGTGTACGGACCCCAAACCAACGCAGCATCAGGCAGCACTGTCATCATGGTGTTCAAGGGGTTGGCATATTCGAAGTCATAAATATAAGCACATAATTGGAGATGGGTTTTGGTTGAGACAGATGTCAGGCATAGACAAAGCTCAGTGAGCAGCTGGCCTCTAATAAATCTGGGATGATTTCATGGAATAAACGAAACTTCTCTGGGGCGTCATTCCTTAGTAGATCAGGTTGGGCGTTCCAGGCTCATGTTGCTTTGGCAGAGACTAAAAGGGATGGGTGGGTCTGGCCCCGAAAGCTGAGTTTGGACACGGGATTTTAATGTCAAGTGAAGCCGTATTACAAGGAAAGCAGAGGTTTAAGATTTGGAAAACCAGCTGGGCTCGGTGGCTCTGCCTGTAATCCCGTGCTTTGGGAGGCTGAGGTGAGTGGATTGCCTGAGCCCGCGGGTTCGAGACCCGCCTGGGCAACCTGGCGAGACCTCATCTCTACAATAAATCAAAAAGTAGCCAGGCGTGGTAGCGCGCGCCTGTAGTTCCAGCTACTTGGAAGGCTGAGGCGGAAGGATCCCCGGAGCCCAGCAGGTCGGGGCTGTGGTGGC
>CAUYQG010034175.1:0-23378 GCA_963574415.1 Tarsius wallacei | reverse complement strand
AAGTGTCTCCCCGTCCCCAGACAGATATTTACTACCATTAATCCCATCACCCTCCCCCTCCCCCCCCCATAGTTTCCCACCACTGTCAGTCATTTTCTTGTGGTAATACGTATAGTATCATTCTCCTGAAAGAGTTATTTGCTACTAGGAGTCACAATTGGCTCTACCATTTTTCAATCAAATTTTGTACTGAAGCTTTCAAATTCTATGAAAGTTCTGGTACATGAATATTTGGACACATCTTTCTACAAAGTTTCATTTTATAAGATGACGGCCATCTGAAATCAGCCGAAAGGCAGCTGAAACAATGGTTCTCATTATAATTCTTGTGATGTTACTTCATAAAGCCACTGGTTCAGATAAGAGTCTATAAATGACTAGGATACAATGTCACACCTCTGAGGTGCGAGACATTTACTTAATCACTGTCAGCTCTTGTCACAAAGAATAAAACCTGAAACTATAGATTTGTGAAGTATAGACTTTGATCTAGGCCAAATTTTTTATTGCCATTGATGGATTAGAGGTTCAATTACATGAGATTTTAGTAAATCGGTTCAACACTAGGCATTATCATTCAATAAACATGATCAAGTTCTAGCAAAATATAGAGTATCTAGAGGAACACTAGAAAATAAAAAAATGTCATTCTGGGTGAATTTTTTGAAAATTAATTTTTAAGCTCCTCAGATAATTGAAAATAGTAGTAATAAATTTATACCCTTTAATGATTGTGTGTAATGATTTGTTAAGGATTTATATTTAATTTAATTTATATTATTTTAGAGTTGGGTACATGTGAAGACTTGCTACATGAGTAAATTGTGTGCAGGTGAGGTTTGGGCTTCTAGCAAGCCCTCTTTCCCCCGGTAGTGGGTTGTAATGATTTTAGCATGCAAGAACACTCTATCTTCCTATTTGTCTGTTTATCAAAAATCCATATTCATGAAAACAATACTGTTATGCCACTCAATTCTCATGAAGAGATTTGATAATTTAATTTCTATTTAATAACTTACACTTTAAATTATAACTAACAATACAGTACTTATAGAATAAGTACATTTATCTGATTATAGCTTGAGTTTAAAAATACTGTTGTTGCCAGGCTCAGTGGCTCAGCCTGTAATCCCAGCACTTTGGGAGACCGAGGCAAGTGGATTGCCTGAGCCCGCGGGTTCGAGATCCACCCGAGCAACTTGGTGAGACCTCTTCTCTACAATAAATCAAAAATTAACCAGGTGTGGTAGCACACGCCAGTAGTTCCAGTTACTTGGAAGGCTGAGATGGAAGGATCGCTGGAGCCCAGCAGGTCGAGGCTGTGGTGGCCGGGAGTGTGCCACTGCACTCCAGTCTGGGCAACAGAGTGAGACTCTAACTCAAAAAAAAATACTGTTTTTTCTTTTTCAGGTGATAAAATGATTCATGCAAGCTATCACGTCTTCCTTCATTTTTATTTAGTACCATTGAAATTATTAAAATTTTAATAATTAATAGTGAATTATGTCTATCCAACATTTAAGGTAATGACATAGAACTTGGGTTCCATACATAGCATTCATATAAATTATTTAAATCTCTTTTACCCAAATGCCCACGCCATAAAAGATAAGATAGACAAGTGGGGCCTCATCAAACTAAAAGCTTCTGCAAAGCAAAATAAGCCATCAATCAAGAGAGCGGGCAGACAGAGAGTGGGAAAAAATGTTTGCCAACTGCATAGCTAACAAAGGTCTATCATCCAGGATCTGCAAGGAACTCAATCATGCCGAAAGAAAAAAACCAAACAGCCTTATTAAAAAGTGGGTAAAAGATATGAATAGACACTTCTCAAAAGAAGACATAGGAACAGCCAACAGATACATGAAAAATACTCAACCTCACTTATCATCAAGGAAATGCAAATCAAAATCACACTGAAATACCATCTAACTCCAGTCAGGAGGGCCATCACTGATAACTTAAAAAAACAACAGAAGAAAAGGGAATGCTTCTACACTGTTGATGGGAGTGTAAATTAGTACCACCTCTGTGTAAAACAGTGTGACAATTCCTAAAAAAATCTAAAAATCAATGTTCCACATCACCCAGCAATCCTCCTTCTGGGAATATACCCAGAGGAACTCAAATCATTCTATAAAGAATATATCTGTACACACATATTTATTGCAGCATTATTCACAATAACAAAAACATGGACCCACCATGCTGCCCATTGAAAGTCCACTGGATTAACAAAATGTGCATATACATGATGGAATATTGCACAACCATAAAGAAGAACAAAATTATGGATTTAGCAGCAACTTGGATGGATTTAGAGTCTATAATACTCAGTGATCCATCACAGAAGCAACTGAGTACCACATGTTGTCACTCTTAAGTGGACCCTGAACATTTATCATAATACTATAAGAAAGGGATTGGCAGTAGTGAGAAACTACCGGGGGGTAGGGTGGCACACAACATCAATAAGGGTACCTAAGCTCAATCTAGGCGAAGCAGGGACCAAAGGGAGGCCCAAATCTTACCTATATGATGATCATTTGTATATCTAATCCTGAATTGCACCCCACATCTTTAAAATAATAAATAAATAAATACATGGCTCATGTTAATTTAAGCCTTAAGCTAATTTTATACCATTTAATATTTATTAATTTATTTATCATCTAAGGCCCAACATACTTCCAAAAATGATGGAGCACACATCACAATAAAAGACATAAATAACAAATAACTATTAAAATTTTAAAAGGTAATAAATGTAAGAAGGAAAAAGTAAAATACTAAACACAAATTCAGAAAATAAAAAGTGTCCAGAAAGCTATTCCAATGAATACAGTCATTTGCCACATAACAACATTTTGGTTCACGACAAACACATATATGACAATGTTCCCACAAGATTATAAGGGAGCTGAAAAATTTCTAACACCTCATGATGTTGTAGCTGTTTTAGTGTCATAAAACAATGAATTACTTATGTGTTTGTGATGTTGCTGGTATAAACAAACCTCCTGCAATGCCAATAATATAAAAGTCTAGTATATACAATTATGAACAGCATATATGGAGTAAGCCTTCATATCTGTGAGCTGTGCATCCCAGAATTCAGTCCACCATGAATCAAAAAGGAGAGGGCAGCACACTTCATCAATAAGGGTACCTGATCTCAAACCAGGTGAAGTGGGGACCAAAGTGAGGCCCAAACTTTTATCTGTGCAATGACCATTTGTATGCCTAACCATGAATTGTACCACACATCTTTAAAATAAAGTTTTAAAAAATATGTATTTTAAAAAATATTTCGTCTGCACTGAATATGTATATTTTTGTTATTATTTCCTGAAAAATGTAATATACCAACTATTCACATACCATTTGCATTGTATTAAGGATTATATGTAATTTAGAGAGAATTTAAAGTGTATGGGACAATGTGCATAGATTTTATGCAAATACGATGCCATTTTATATTAGGGGCTTAAGCATACATGGATTTTAGTATCTTTGAGAGGTTCTGGAAACAAGCACCCATAGATACTAAGGGGTTACTTGATTATGATAATATATAGCTATATTACTGGTTTATGTATTTATTATACTATACTTTTTATCATTATTTTGGGCAATGCTTTGTCTACTTATAAAATTAAAAGTTTACTGCAAAACAGCCTCAGGCAAGTGCTTCAGGAGGTATTCCAGAAGAAAGCATTGTTATCATAGGCAATGACAGCTTCCTGAGTGTTATTGCTTCTGAAGATCTTCCAGTGGGACAAGATGTGGAAATAGAAGATAGAGATGTTAATTATCCTGATTCTGTGCAGGCCTAGACTAATGTGATTGTGTGTGTGTGTGCGCGCGCGTGTGTGTGTGTGTGTGTCTGTCTTAGTTTTTAACAAAAAAAATTTTTTTAATCTTATAGAATTAGGTTATAAAGCAAATATTATTATATAGTCATATAAATGTGTTCATGTTTTAACTGCTTTTACAAGGGTCAAAAAGTTAAAAAAAATTACATAGTAAAAAGAGTTACAATAAGCTAAGTAAACTTATTGGAGAAAAATTTAAAATAATTTTAATGTAGCCTAAGTGTGTAGTGCTTACAAAGTCTACAGTAGTGTACAGTAATGTCCTAGGTTTCACATTCGCTCACTCACTGACTCACCCAGAGCAACTTCCAGTCTTGCAAGCTTCATTCATGGTAAGTGCCTTATTCAGGTGTACTATTTTAAATCTTTTATATCATATTTTTACTATACCTTTTCTATGTTCAGATATGATTAGATATACACATACCTAGCATTGTGCTACAACTTCCTACAGTATTCAGCACATGTTGTGCAGGTTTACAGCCTAGGAGCAATATGCTATACCATATACAGATTTGTTTAAGCACAATCTATGATGTTTGCACTGCAACAAATTTGCCCAATGACAAATTTATTAGAACATGCCCCTGTCGTTAAAGGATGCATGACAGTACTAAGTTTAATTTTTACTTTTACTATAGACAAGGTGAAAGGATATTTAAAGTAATTCCATTGTGAGCGTTCTCCCATCAGTATCCTTAAAAATCTACACAAATGGACACTCTTTTAAGCAACTATAGGCAAGAAACAATTGCTGGAGGCACATTAATTCAGACACAGCCCAGACTGAAAACATCCGGGGGCAGGTTTTCCTGTCTGAATAGGGACTTGGGGATCATAAAAAGATAACTTGGGAAGGAACTACAATCAAAAGAAAGCATGATTATGAGGACAGAGAAATTCCATGGTATACTGTCTGCAAGCTGGAGACCCAGGAGCTGATGATGCAATTCAGTCTGAGTCTACAGGACTGAAAGCCAGGAAAATCAATGGCTTTACTCCAAGTCTCTGATTGGCTAAGGCCTGAAAACCAGAGTTGATGTCCAAAGGCAGGAAAAGATGGATGTCCCAGCTTAAGGAGAGAAAGAGACTTTGTCTTCCACCTTTTTGTTCTATGTGGGCTCACAACGAATTGGATAATGTTCACGCACATTGGCAAGGTCAGATCTTTACTCGTTCTAATGATTCAAAAATTAATAACTTCCAGAAACACTCTCACAAACATAACTAGAAATAATGCCTTACCAGCTATCTGGGCATCCTTTAGCCCAGTCAAGGTGACTCATAAACTAACCATCACACATACTCTCTCAGAAGCCTGTATGTGCTGGAAGGACTATTCACCCAGTCTGCCTTTGTGACTCCTTCTCATCTTTCTAGATACCATTTAAACCTTCCTCCTCCAACAAGTTTACCTTCTTATCTCAAGTGGAGTTGTGACTTGTGTCTCAGATGCATACCTCTATATTAGCATTTTCTATCCTGTGTTTTATTTATTTATTTATATCATTATCTTCTCCATCACAGGCTGTATCTATAATTCCTGTATGTCTGGCATGTAATAGACAATAGATATTTGTCAGATATAAACTGAATAAATAAATGAATGAAAAGACACTGGCTAAATCCTGAAGACTGAATAAGATGAGAAAATGCAAAGAAAAGACAAGTGAAAGCAGCAGCATGAATGAAAGTCTGAAAGCATAAAAGAGCATGGGGTATAGAGAAGAAAAAACACTTCCATATGGAAGTTCTTAATGCTCACTTCATCACATATCTACTAAATTCAGAACCATATGGTTATGGGATTTGCTAGGAAGTGGCAGACAAAGAGGTGGGAAAGCTGAGGACTGTAACAGATACTGTTGGTTGCCTGTCTAGTAGCCATTCTTCCCTTCTTCCTGCTAACAAAATTCTGGATTCAGAAATTCACTTGAATTCATTTAGCCATGTGCTTTCAGGAACTGTTTATCTCCAGGCTCAGGAGGAAAGAAGCAGGAGTCCTGTTGTTCTAAAGTAAATCAAGGTAGATACCTTCCCCTTGCCCAGACTGGTCTAGACATGAGTATGTGATGCAACATACCCTCACAAGAAGGTAAAAGTCCAGCCACATTCTTGTGACTGGTAGATACTTCACTCATTTGTATTGATTAGTCACTATCCACTAATCAAAATAATCTCAGGCTATGATTATTACCATTAATAATTGTTATCTATTGGTTATACTCAGTTCCAACAATATAGCAAATACTTTATACATGTCATATATAAAAGAAAATTATGAGCAAGGTCTTTGTTGTAGTGAGGAGTTCAGAACTTAATTTCTAGTCAACCTATCTCAATTTTTGTTACTTATTCCATTTTGTCCAACAGAATCCAACACCCTTATTGACCTCAGTGAGTAGAAAAGGAAAAAGACCTATGCAATATGTAGTAGAAAAATGAGAGAGAGAGAGAGAGAGAGAGAGAGAGAGAGAGAGAAGAAGAAGAAGAAGAAATGAGAAATTGTATTAAACAGTTCCCTTCCCCATCTTGACCCTGGTTGCAGGAAGAACAATTCTTTATGATCTGAAGTTCTCCAAACAAATGTGATATTGATTTTTAAAAGTCCACCATGGCGAAGACATCTATTTCCGTTACATGTAATCATTTGTTGGTTAGCCACCAGGGTGGAGGTGAGTTTCAGAGCATGAGCTAAATCCTCAAGAAGAAGAATATATAATATCCTCATCCTGATGGGGACCAGCCCTCTTAGATTGTTCTCCCTCCAGTTTCTGCCCATAGAAATGCCTTCTTCTAGCGGATTCTTCTTCTTGAAACAGGAGAAGCAGCCTTGCTTTACAACAACCTTCATCCAGATATCTAACCCAGTTTCTTAAAGGCATTAATCCCTTCCTGGGGGTGGATCTCTCATGACTAAGATGCCTTGCAAAGGTCTGCCACCCCTCAATACCATTAAATGTGCGATTAAATTTCAACAATTGTTTTGTTGGGAACAAGTCACATACAAACCATAGCAATCGTGCAAAGTGATTCAGATTTCTCTGACTCCTGATCCCTCAGTTGCCCACACAGGACCAACATTTCTCATCACAACAAAGGCTTTTTGTATAAAAAGGATCCAGTCTCAAAAGAAAGCAGTCATGTTAATAAATACCAAAGTTTCTTTCTTGCATAAATGGGTATAGGTATGTGTTTATATCTATTTATACTAGCAGAAAGTAGTATGTGTCATTTTACTTTGCATTTCAATTTGAGTAATACTAAAATTCAAAAAATCTTAAAGTTGCCCACAAGGTCCTCACTGTAAACATTACGGACATGTTTTTGAACATGGATACACACACATACATGATATAGGAAGTAAATGACTATCTCAGCTTCCACTGTTTCTTAGATATGACCACTTTAGCAGTTTGGTATGCTGCCAAGTTTTTCCACACTAATGAATATATTTGCATAGGTGTTTATAAATGCAGATGCAGTTTTTACACAAATATAACCTTGTGAGACACATTGGTGAAACAGTTTTTTTCCCCATTTACAACATATTGACGACATATCACCAACATTTTTCTGGGCAGTACACCTCATTTTCTTGTGGCTGTAGGGTATTTCTTTTCATGAATGTGGCAAATTTGGAAAAAATAAATTTGTTTAAAAGGTGCAATGCCACCCCACTCCCCACAATAGTGTTCCCAGGCTTTGGTAGCATCTGATCTGTGATGATACATCTTTTTCAGAATGTTTTGGCTACGTTGTCCTTATTTTTCCACATGAACTTTAGAATAATTTTTGAAAGGTCAAAGAAAAACAAAGGTACCACTTAAATTTGCCTTACAGAAAATATAGATATCAGTATGAGATGAATTAGTAAGTTAAAATATTGTTTTTCCATCCAGAAACACAGCATGTTTTTGCATTCATTCCCACTCTGATTGATTGTTAGACTGACTTATATCCCTCAATAATATTTTGCAGTTTTTAATCTTAAGTGTCAGATATGAGTAATGATAAATGGATGATAGCGTGTCCATGGAAGTTCTGCAATTCAGCCCACAGCCTAATTTATAGATAAAAGATCAAATGAGTGGATTTTGTATTCCTATTTCTCAGATCATTTCAGTTACTATTATTTTAATAGGTCGGGCTTGGTGGCTCAGCCTATAATTCTAGCACTTTGGGAGGCTGAGGCCAGTGGATTGCCTGAGTCCGAAGGTTCAAGACCAACTCGGGCAACTTGGCAAGATCTCGTCTCTACAATAAATTTAAAAAATTAGCTAGGCATGGCAGTGTGTGCCTGTAGTTCTGGCTACTTGGGAGACTGAGGCAGAAGGATCGCGGGAGCCCAGTAGTTCGACGCTGGGGTGGCCATGAGCATGCCACTGTACTCCAGCCTGAGTGATGGAGTGAGACTCCAACTCAAAAAAAAAAAAAAAAAATATATATATATATATATATATATATACACACACACATATATATAGCTGCAAAGTGGCACCAGTTTTTCTCTTTGCTAGTATTTTATTTAATGATGCAAGCGATCTATGTTTTAAGAATGTATCTTTTCCACCTGGAAGGCTAAAAATCTATCAAAGTTTTGAATGAAATGTATTGCTTAAAATATGTACAGTTTTTTTTTTTTTCCTAAATTGATTCTCTGCAACAGAGTTTACTTGTCAGGGTTAGACAACCTAAACGTTTTTTTAAAAATTAAGTCTTCTTAATGAAGTATCGACCAAAGCACTGATAAAAATTGCTCTTTTAAAAAAATTATTAGTATTCCCTATTATTGTTTACAGGTAAAACTTATTTGGAGGGAGAAGCTGGCCATTCATCTCCTCACTTTGTGGCAGGATTTTTTTTGTTTTATTTTATTTTATTTTTTTTTGCGTTGGAGTCTCCCTCTGTCGCCCAGACTGGAGTGCAGCGGCCGCTCCCAGCCACCACATCCTCGACCTGCTGGGCTCCGGTGATCCTTCTGCCTCAGCCTTCCACGTTGCCGGAACTACAGGCCCACGCTACAACGCCCGGCTAATTTTTTTAATTTATTGTAGAGACAAGGTCTCACCAAGTTGCCCAAGTGGGTCTCGAACTCACGGGTTCAGGCAATTCACTCACCTCGGCCTCCCAAAGTGCTGGGATTACAGGCTGAGCCACCAAGCCTGGCCTTTTTTTTGTTTTTGTTTTTGTTTTTTTTTGAGTTGGAGTCTCAGCCTGTCGCTCAGACTGGAGTGCAGTGGCCGCTCCCGGCCACCACAGCCTCGACCTGCTGGGCTCCGGCGATCCTTCCGCCTCAGCCTCTCGAGTAGCTGGAACTACAGGCGTGCGCTACCATGCCCGGTTGCTTTTTTGATTTATTGTAGAGATGAGGTCTCGCCAAGTTGCCCAGGTGGGTCTCGAACCCGCGGGCTCAGGCAATCCACTCACCTCAGCCTCCCAAAGCGCAGGATTACAGGCTGAGCCACTGAGCCCGGCTTTTTTTGTTGTTTTAATGGATCTTTTTCTGGCCTCTCGATTGCTACTATAAGAAATTTCCTGAAATGATCTTGGCTGGGACTAAAGGATCTTGAGGGAACTACAAGGTCTAAATTAAGTTTTTTCTCCTTTCTTCCACTTCTAGAAAATCCAGATAATTTAGATAATTATGCCAAATAGTTATCTGAAATAATCAAATAGTTTAGATAATTGGATCACACTATTTTGTCTTTATGTGGAATGTATTTCTCCAATACTCCTACTAAAATATTGCGTTAAGGAACAGCTAGAACCATGCCACTGTTCATGCTTCTTGTCAGCCATCAATACATGAAACTAAGTTATGGAAAATGCTTAATTTATATATGGAATTTTAAGTGTGCATACCATATACATCTAAGAATTCTGTGGGGGTAATCTTACCATTTAAACGTTCTGTCATACATTGGCAGGAAAACAAAAGCCACTCTGCTTGTTTCAGCAGGAAGGATTTAATAGAGAGAATTGGATACTTGAAAAGCTGTTCATAGGGCTGGTGAAATAAAGGTCAGAGAATGCCATTGCTGACTTTCAGAGAATCAAAATGTGTGGATATGAAGGAAGCTGTCCTTGAAGCTCTCTCTCAGTTGCCTACAGCTCTGAAGTAAATGATTCACAGGTTCTCACCCACAAGATGCTGCAAACCTTATGTCTGCAGTGTGCAGAACGTCTCACCTCTTGCTGCCAGAACAGAAAAAATGACATCAATTCTATCATTCAAATCTCTCATGGCTGATCCTGTTGTTGGAATTAACTTAAATCCTGCAGGAAAGGATTCTGGGAAGTGTAGTTTTCAGGCTTCAGACCATGAGAGACTGGGAGGATATTAAATGACTGGGAATATGCTCAATATCAACAGACAGTATCTCACTCAAAAGTTCACAAGCATGATTCCTAAGACTGTAGCTTTCCACTGGAGAATATACATATTTATTTCAGGTTTGAGTGTTTAGGTCAACATTCAATAATTTTTAGCTTTATCAAAACCCATCTGAATGCCCCATTCCCTAATTACAAAATTCTAAAAGCTTTCTCACCCAGCAGACTATTTTGGCATACATTCTCAGAAAATGGTGTTAAAATGCTTCTTATAAGTGACCCAGAAGAACTGACTTATACCCTCTTTACTTCATTTTCTTTTACTGTGGAAATGGGAAAATGAGTTATAAAACTTGGTTAGCATTTCCCTGAACACCAAACCAAATTAATACAGCCTCATTTCTCCTGGGTCACATTTTTATACAAGAAGATTAACGTATTTTCCAGTCTGTCTAAGTGGTTTTGGATGGCTGAAATGCTGTCAGCTTTATTGAATCATTCATAGAATTGATTTGAATCTTGCAGAAAGTTCTCTTCATCTTCAAAGGCTTAATTTGGTTATTCGTGGATGGATTTCATGCAGTTTTCAAAATATATTATCTGTCTCCATTTCAATGAGCCTGAAAGTTTTTATAACATTGAATAGGTTCCAGCAATGTTATTCTGGGTGACTTCAGAAATCAAGATCCGAGAACTTTAAGCAAAACATTTTATTTTATACCTCCTAATTTTCAGTTCCAGTCTCATTACAAAATTACTTCATTTTAAATTATAAATATTAGTTGATATCAAAATCTTCACTGTAATAAAAATTTGTCACAAAATTATTTTTCTTTTCTTTATCTAAAAAACAGTAATAATTTCTGTGTTACACTTAAATAAACTGCTAGCGTAGAAACCCTAAAAATGCCGACATAAACTAAAATAAAACAATTACAAGTTAATGTTATTCTACTTTAAATAATTTGAAGAAAACTTTCAGTTTGATCATCAATTATTC
This sequence comes from Tarsius wallacei, assembly GCA_963574415.1. Classification (NCBI taxonomy): domain Eukaryota; kingdom Metazoa; phylum Chordata; class Mammalia; order Primates; family Tarsiidae; genus Tarsius; species Tarsius wallacei. The sequence goes on along the minus strand of CAUYQG010034175.1, from coordinate 12,167 downwards.
AGTTTTAAATTTCTTAAAATATTAGTTTTCTGAACTTGATTGATCTGTAAGAATACACTCTGTATGTGTCTGAATTTTGTGGACATAACTATGGTTTCATTAAAAATTACATTATATGGCTGGATATGGTGGCTCATGCCTGTAAACCCAGTACTTTGAAAGGCCGAGGTGGGAGGATTGCTTGTTCCCAGAAGTTTGAGACCAACCTGGGCAACACAGTGAGTTGCCATGACTACAAATTTTTTTGTTAAACTAGCCAGGTGAGGTAGCACATGCCAGTAGTCACAGTTACTCAGGAGGCTGAGGTGAAAGGATCTCTTAAGCCCAGGAGTTTGAGGCTGTGGTGAGCTTTGATCATGCCACTGCACCCCAGCTTGGGTAATAGAGTGAGACTCCAACTCAGAAAAATTACATTATAGAAGATATTAATAATATCAAAAATTATTTGTGATATAATGGCATGCTAAGCAGATTTCAAAAGGAAACATATTTGATTCCATTTTTATTAAAAAGGTAAAAGGATAAATTGTATACTTAGAAAACTGTTATCTCTGGCTAGTGACATTATAGTTGACGTTAATCTTCCTGTGTGTTTTCTGCATTTTTCTATATAAATTTTATTGCTAAATACTAATAAAAGAGCCACTCTTTATTTGGAAATTTTTTTCCAGATGTGCTAATAATCTTCTTCCCTTTAATTAATATACTATAATAATTATTTTTTGACAAAGATACATCATATTTCTGTGGAAAAGAATCATGCTTCATCAAATTATTCTGTAACAATTTTACCAGGTGTGCTACAAAAATTATACACATTTTAAGAGATGTTAAAAGATGTTCACTGTGATCAGAAGTTCTGGGTGCTGATGGTAAACACTCTGAGCACATCTTGTAATTTCAAAAGTCAGTTGTGACTTGTATTCATCTTATTGAATGTTACAATTTTAATACAATTTTTTCTTTTCTTAAAGTGTATATATATTTTTTGGCATTCTCTGTATACATGTAGTCCAAAAAAATTAACTTTGATAAATGCTTTACACGATTTACAAAAATCAACTCAAAGTAAATTTTATATGCTAATTCTAAAATTATAAAACTTCTATAAGACAACATTGGGAAAAAATATCTGTGACCTAAGGTTAGGAAAAACTTTCTTAGATATGATTACAAAAGCATCCAATTAATAATTTGGACTTCAGGAAAATTACAAACATCTGCTTGACGAAGACACTAATAAAAGAATGAAAAGAGAAATAACAAAAATTTGCAAGCCATTTATCTGATAATGAATATATAAAGATTTTTCAAAACTATAGTGCACAATAAAAAATTGAGCAAAAGATTGAACACACACTTCACAAAAAAATGTACAGCAACTAAGTCCATGAAAAGTTGTTCAACTTCATTAGTCATTAGGAAAACATAGATTAGAAGACGGTAAATTAGAGGTTTTCAGGGTGTCTCACATGACTGAACATTATGAAATAGTTTGGAAGGATCAACACAGCGAACCTCAATTCAAGAGGGAAAACAGACATTCATCAGAATGGCACAAAATACCCAGATTTCAAGGAGGAGAAAATGGACACACAGCCCCTACAATTTTACTCTGAAAAGTGAGTATGACCCTGGAACACAGGATGAGGCTGAAAACTCCAAGACATACCTTCCAATCAGGAATCTGCTTAACCTAGGCTACAGAGAACACTCCGTTTCTCCAGGGCCCCAGAGCTACCTCAGGGGGAGACTGAGAGTTGGTGAGAAGGAAAGACACCCAGTAAAGTCATAGGTGTTTTCCCAAATCCAGGTCAGTCAGAAAGGTTCCATTTTTGATGGGTTTATTGTTACAGCAACAGCTAACGCTGCAGGCATTTTAGTTTCTGTCCAGAGACAAAGCTGTTTGCTCTGAGTTGGGGTAAAGACTTCCCACTGCTGAAGCAGGGTGGGTAGCATGGAGATATAGTCCCAAGGTTTAAAATTGGAACTAGGCTCATCCCAGCCACAGATTGAGAGGAACAGTGTATCCATCAAAGCTGTATTTCCTTCCTGGGAAGAAAGATTGACAGCCAGGGTCAGACCTGTGACCCAGAATTGGTCTCTGTGTGGCACTGCCAGGGCACTCCACCCCACTATACCCTTCTGGCATTTGTGGCAAGGGACCCAGCAACAGTGAGAAACACCCAGATTAGAAGCTTAAATGAGCAGGGGCCCCACTCTCATGCTCCAGAACCTGCATTTTGAGCAGAAAGAGTGTTGCTTTAACTGAGATCTCTTATGAATAGTGGGTCCCACAGCCAGCATTCATTTTGCAACCTGGAACTCTTCAGTCAGCATCACTGTAAAGAACCCCACGCTCTCTCACAGATTACGTGCCCAAGCAATACCGAGGAAAAAGAGTCCCCACTCCTCCTCATCTGATAAACCAGTCTAAATGGCAGGAAACCAGCAAAGGGACCTCAATTCTCTGCACTTGAATCAGCAGCTAGAGTAGTAGGGGAATTCCTGACCCTGTGATTTCTCTTCAGGTAGTGAGTCCTGAAGCTAAGGTCAGCAGTGACCCAGAATTGGACTGCAGATTTTGTTGTAGGGGACCATAGCCTGTTAGGAAAGTAGGCCCCTCTAGTACAAAGGATCAGGCAGTGCCCATTTCTACACACTCAGATTAGTAGCCTAAGCTGTCCCACCCTTATTGGACAGTGGTCCTTATGCAATGAGGCCCCCTATATTCCATGCCCTAACATACTCAGTCACCTGGAGCAGGAGCCACCTACTCACCTGAGCCAACCCCCGCCTCCGGGAGTAGAATACTTGGTGTTGTGGTAGTCTCTTCACTCAGTGTCCAAACATATCTGCAGGTATCTAGGTAAAGTTTCTTGTTGTGCTGTATTCTCTGTTGATTCTGTACTCTGCTGTTTTCTTGGGAAGTGTGTGGTCTTTCTTTTTTTTCTTTCTTCTGTGCTTAATCCTTTTTTAAGTGTCTCCTGTAGAGCTGGTCTGGAAGCTGCATAATCTCTTAGGGATTGGATGTCTGGGAAGGATTTCTCCATCATTGTTGAAGCTGAGCTTGACTAGATAGGAAATTCTTGGTTGAACTTATTTATCTTTGAAGACTTTTGAATATAGGGCTCCAGTCCCTTCTTGCTTGTAGTGTTTCTGCCGATAAAGTCTGCTGCTGTTCTGATTGGTTTTCCCCAGTAGGTAGTCTGATTTTTCTCTCTTGCTGCCTTTAGGATTTTTTCTTTTGTGCCTACTTTGTGTAGGCAAATTACTATGTGTCTTGGGGCTGGTCTTCTCATGTGATGTCATGTGGGGGTTCTCTATATCTCTTGTGCTTGGCTGGTCACATCTCTGGTGAGATGGGGAAAGTTTTCTTGGATTACCTCCTAGAATACTTGCTCCAAGGTGTTCTCCATTTCCCTTTCTTTTTCTGGGATACCAATCAGGCATAGGTTTGGCCTCTTGATATAATTGCACATATCTTGTAGGCTTTGCTCTTTCTTTTTAAGTCTTTTTTCTATATTTTTTCCAGATCAGGTTAATTTCATGTTCTGGTCTTCAAGTTCATCTTGTTATTTATTTCCTGGATGAAATTTTTGATTGCCAAAATCTCTGTTACAAGCTCTTTCAGTGTTGCATCTTGTCTTTCTTGAGTCTTATTCACTCTTTCCATCCATTCCCTAATCCCTGTCATATTCTGGGGCCAGTTGTTGGTGACTTCCATTGTTTGGGCACCAAGGTCTGATTTTTCAGGAGTTTTGTCTTTGGTACACTTGAATTGCCTGAGATCTTCCTTTGGTTTTTCCTCATTTGTGACAGATCTCTTGTTTTTCTCTTTAGGTCTGTTATTCATGTCAGTGGGAGAGGCTTTCCCTTCTGATATTTGCTTAGTCCTCTATTCTTCCCTGATCTGGGCTCTGGATTTGTTTTATTTTGAAATAGGACAATGAATGGGAAGCCTTGCTGTCTCTTGTAGTTTTTGAAATTCAAATAAAGTAAGGGATGCAGTGCTAAGATTCAGAAACTATTTGCAAATTGCAATGTTCACTTCTTGTGGTATGTGTTCCCTGAGACCCACTCCTCACCACCACTCTAAATGATGATGCAAAGCAGATACCAATGCAAAAACCAATTGAACACACACAGAGACAGACACACACACCCCAAAACAAACTGGAGTAACAACAAAGTGAAACAAAGCAAGCAAGCAACAACAGCAAAACCCAACAAAACTAAACACACACACATGCCTAGCACAAAGTGAATAGAGAAGAAAAACAGAAAGACTGAGGAGGATAAAAAAGGAATTCAGATCAAACCCTCACACATATATTGACACACACCTTAAACTATAAAAAATTAAAATATAAGACCCAGAAGAACAAAAGAGAAAAAAACCCAGCAACAACAACAACAAAATTAAAAGATGAACACTCAGTCATTCACATACACCATCAACAGAAAACGACAAATAAAAGAAGAAAGAAACAGAAAAAGAAAAGAAAAAAATTGGGATGCAGATCAAACCCTCACACACACCTTCATGGACAAAGGAAAAATACTTTTAAAATAGTTGAACTAACAAACAGGCAAAACATTTTTAAAATTTTTTTTAAATTAAAATAATAAAAATAAAATCCTGCCCTCTCGTGGCAGGCTCTGTAATTGTTTCTCTAATCTGGTCTCTCCTGTAAAACCACCTCTTTCACTCTCTCCTCCGTGTTGGGAGCAGGGAAGGAGGAAGGGCAGTGGAGGTGGGTGGGGCTGCCGTCCTCCCTTCCCACTCTCCTATGGTCAGGGAGATCTCCTCCAGTGGGGAGGTGTGGGATTGTCTCTTCCCCAGGTTTGTACTCATGGGGGGTGACCCAGCCAGGCCTATCCTGGAATGGAGTTCTCCTATTGTGACTGATGTCCAGGCTTCCCCTGGATTTGTCCCTTTCAGTCGTGGTCCACTTATGTGGGTCTGACTTTCAGAGGATTGCTGGGGAGGAGGGAGTTTGGGTCAGCCCTGGACTCACCACTGATCTCTTTGGAGTCCTTCCTCACCCTTTTCTGCCCAATACCCTTTGTCCTGAGGCTGGATAGGGGTAGGGAGTAGGGCGCCTGGAACTCAGCACTCATAAGGTCCCTCTGAAGTTTGTGCTTTCAGGATATTCCTTCTAGGTCATGATCAATCCCTGAGCAGTTGATCCACCAGTCACAGAGATCGGTTCTATTGCTCTGTGAGCAAGTCGAAGCACTTTTCTGCCCAGCCTTCAAGATGGTGATGGGGTGCCTCTCTAGTCCTCTTCCGGGGGACTTTGCCTCTGGACTGTCTCTGCAGTCCCTGCTGCCAGTGCTCCACCAGGCACTGGAGTGGTGAGGCAAAGCCTGGAGCTGGCAGTCTCTCCTGCTGCAATGGTGAGGGAGAGCCTGGGGCAATGATCTCTCCCCAACACTTTTTCACAGGAAAACTTGTCCATTAAAAAAAAAAATGGTGCTCGGCTTCTGCGACCTGGGAAGAGCCAGAGACCAAGCAGAGAAGCTGCAGCACCAGCTGTTCACCAGGCCCTTGGCCACTTGCCCATGAGCCCCCACTTAGTCTCTTCCAGCATTTTCTTCACAGAAAGGGTTTTGTTAATTAATAAAAAAAGTAAAAAAGAAAGAAAATGGCGCTCGGCTTCTGTGTCCCAGGAATCACTAGGGTCTAAGTCCAGCAGCTGTGGCACCAGCTGCTGCACCAGGAGAGCCCTGGCTGCTAACTCCCTATCCCTCACTCAGTCAGCCACTCACAAGCCCACTCGCTCACCATACGTACTCAAAATTTCCATACACTCACTCACTCACACCAGGACTCACACAGTCCAACTGGCTTGACTGCCATCTTCCTGACCTCAAAAGTATTTAATAAAATTCAGTATCTCTTCATAATAACAATCTCTCAACAAACTGAATAGAGGAGGAACACACCTCAAAATAATAAAGGCCATATATGACAAACCCACAGTTAGCATCATACTGAATGGGGAAAAAGTGAAAGTCATTCTTCTAAGATATGGTGAAAAAAAACCCAAGAGTGCCCACTTTCACCACTTTCATTCTACATGGTCCTGGAAGTCTTAGCCATAGCGATTAGACAAGAGAAAGAAATAAAGTGTATACCAGACTGGAAGGGTAGAAGTCAAATTGAACTTGTTTGCAGACAATATGATCTTATAATTAGAAAAACCTAAAAACTTTGCCAAAAAAAACTGTATAACTGATTTAAAAATTCAGTGAAGTTGCAGGATACAAAATCATTATACATAAATTAGTAGCATTTCTATATGCCAACAGTGAACAATCTGAAAAAGAAATCAAAAAAAGCAATCTCAGTTACAGTAGCTATAAAATATGAAAATAAACTCAACCAAAAAAATAAAATTTTCTCAGCAAAGAAAATTACAAAATACTGATGGAAGATATTGGAGAAGACAAAATAAATGGAAAGTGATCCCATATCATTGTTTGAAATAATTAATATTGTTACAATGTCCATACTACCCAAGCAATCTACAGTGTCAATGATATCCTTATCAAAATACCAATGACATTTTTCACAGAAATAGAATAAATAATCCTAAAATATGTATAAAAACACAACAGACTCAAAAATAGCCAAGGCAATCCTGGGTTTAAAAAAAAAAGGAAGAAAGAAAGGAAAAAAAAAAAGAAAAGTGAAAAGCTAGAGGCATCACACTATCAAACTTCAAAATATACTACCAAGCTACAGTAACCAAAACAGAATGTTACTGGCATGAAAACACACACATAGATCAATGGAACAGAATAGGAAACACAGAAATAAATCCACCTATTTTCAGCCAATTCATTTTTACAAAGGTATCCACATTATACATTGGAAAAAGAACAGTCTTTTCAATAAATGATGCCAGAAAAACTGGATATCCTTATGCAGAAGATTAAAACTAGACCCTTATCTCTCACCTTATACAAAAACCAACTAAAAATGAATTAAATACTAAAATGTAAAATATGAAACTCTAAAACTACTAGAAGAAAACTTTGGAGAAATGCAATATTTTCTTCATGCCATGGGTCTAGAAAAAGATATCTTGAATAAAGTCTCAAAAGCACAGGCAACCAAAGTAAAATTGACAAATGAGATTTCATCAAGCTAAAAAGTTTCTGTACCACAGACAAAGAACTCAACAAAGTGAAGAAATGACCTAAAGAATAGGAGAACATTTTTGCAAACTATTCATTCAACAGGGGATTAATGACAAGAATATATAAGGAATTCAAACAACTTGGTAACAAAAGAAAATGATCTGATTAAAAGTTGGGCAAAAGCTCTGAATAGATCTTTCTCAAAAGAAGACATACAAATAGCCAGCAACTACATGAAAAAAAATGCTCAAAATCACTAATCATTAAGGAAATGCAAATTAAAATCACAATTAAAATAGCTATTATAAAAAAAAGACAGACAAAGGGGGAGTCCTCTTATACTGTTAGTGAAAATGTAAATTAGTAGAGCTACTCTGGAAAACAGTATGGAGGTCTGCAAAAAACTAAACATAACACTACCATATGATTCACCAATCCCACTGACGCATATATATCCAAAAGAAAGACAATCCATATTTTGAAGAGATATCTGCACTCTCATGTTTATTGCAGTGCTATTTACAATAGTCACGACATGGAATCAACCTAAGTGTCCATCAACAGATAAATTAATACAGAAAATGTAGTGTATATATATACAATGGAATGCTACTCAGCCATTTAAAAAAAGAATGAAATTCCATCATTTGCAACAACATGGATGAAATTGGAAGACATCATGTTAAGTGAAAAATACAGGAACCGAAAGACAAATATCATATGTTCACATCCATATGTGGGGGCGATAAAAACATGGATCTCATGGAGGTAATAAATAGAACGGTGGTTACTATAGGCAGCAAAGGACAGTGGGGAAGTGGGAGATGAAGAGAGGTTTGCTAATGGGTACAACAATAAAATTAGATAGAAAGAATAAGCTCTAGAATTTGGTAGCACACTAGGATGACTATAGTTAACAATATTTTTTGTATATTTCAAAATAGCTAGAAGAGAAAATTTGGAATGTTCCCAACACAAAACAATGAAGTGTTTGAGGTGGTGGCCATCCCATGTCCCAGGTACTACACATTGTTTGCTTGTCTCAAAATATCACATGCATTCCATAAATATGTACAACTATTATATATCCATAAAAGTTAAAAGGAAATACCAAGTGTATTTATTAGTCACTTTATGGCATTTTTTTTTTTTTTACTGGAAACAAAAACTCTAAGATGCCTATATGATTTTGGAGAAACTTGAAGAAAATTGTTTTGCTGTATAATTTCTCTATCCCAGACACAATCCCCAAGATGGCATTCTCAACTGGACTTGATTAAAGCTACATTTTCACTATTTTTTGTTGTTTGTTTACCTTGAACAAACTACACAGGCACACTTAGGGCTAACTACTTCTAGGCGGTGTCTGTGCAATAACACCCTTCTATACATAGCCTGTACTCCCGATTGTGACCATATGAAAAATGAAAGTCTGTGAGACCAATGCTTGTTTTTATAAAACCAAAGTGGGTCAGTGATCACTTTTGAATTACTGTGGTTTCTGCTTTGATTAATTTAGGGTAAAATTGTATTTTTTTTAAGGCCTGTATGTTTTGAGTATGTAAGTGCTAAACATTGTAAATGAGGGTTTATAAAGTAGGATAAAAGTATATGCCTAGTTTTTTTTTAAAGCATTGCCTGAAAGGCAAAAGAGATGAAAGAATTCAGATCATGTTTTCCTGAAAGTATCATTCCTCAAACACAATCTAAAAATCATTTCAGAAAAAATTTTGTCAGGGTTGTTTAGACTACAGAAGAAAAACTTGGAGTTATCTAATAACTACCTTCAAGTATATGAAGTATTTCTATGAAATTTAAACTTACTACTTTTTTCCTTTCCATGGTGAGTTGAATAAAGTAAAATAGCATTGAATTAAATCAGAGGCAATTTAGGTTGGACATAATGAAGATCTTCTTGGCTATCAGAATTGTAACAAAGCAGAATTCCTCCAAGGGTAGGCTGGGAACACTTTGTTCTTCATGGCAAGAAGGAGAAGAATAAAGAGGAGGAGGAGGAGGAGGAGGAAGAAGAAGGAATAGACTACTTTTTCCAGTTCACTGAGCTGAAATGTCTGTATCTGTTCCACAAGTAAACGGTGTTGCTTTTGTTGCATTGATTATTACTCCTACCCTTTGTCTCATTCAATTTTCTTTGACAAGGGAGACCCTGCTTTAACCTAGACCACACAATTTCTAAATGACTGCCAAGAAGAGACTGAAAAGAAAATGAATGGAGCTTGGCACAGTACATGTGGGGCTGCTGGTGTCTCACATGTGGTGTAACTTAATACAAAACAACTCAAAATCCAGAGCATGTGGTGAAGCAGACAGACAATTGTATAACGTTGGGACCACATGGCAGCATCATGTCCTCCTGTGGAGTGCAAGTAATAGCTAGACAGGAAATGAGGATGTGAGGGAAGAAAACATGGCCCTCCTGTTTTCTGGGTTTGGAATCAGTATTGCCTGAATATCAAGGCATGGAGGTGGTAGGATATTCCTGATTTTAGGATTGTGAGGAAGCAGCTTCACCAAGGAAGGAAGTAGCTCAGGAGAGCCTCTCCAGGTCTCTCCAGAACTTTCCATCCTGTTGTAAGACATTCCACTAGAAGTATAACCTGGGAATATGTACAAACATGACTGAAGTCTCAAACATCCTGAGATGACCTTAAAATGAGACTAAAGTAATAAAAGTGATAAATACACAAGGACAATGAGGGAGTTGACCTAGTAATTGGAGCTAGCAATCCATTTTCAAAAATGTAAAGCAGACCAGTGGATAGTAAGTTACTTAACAGAGAGAAGAAAACTGAAATATAATGTCTGAAAACAAGAAGTGCTGTGCAAGAAACAAGCCAATTCACACCCCGCCCTCAGAAAGGGGAAGGCTGAGGACTGCAGGCAGAAGCTGAGATGCAAAGTGGAGTGAGAAATGAGAGACTGAAGAGATCTGAAACATATGAGGCTGACACTTTATATATGGAACTGTCAGAGGAACTTGTCCTCATTTCACCCTGTTCAACCATGATGACCGCCCCCCTCCCCGTGTACTCCTGCAAGAGGTGAGAGGTGAATTCCCCACATAAATTGTGCCAGATTGGTCTTGCCTCAGGGACAGACCCAGAAGGTAGGGGTGAGAAAGAGCACTCATGCCAAAGTGAGACCTTCTTACCCATCCGTATTGGCTGATATTTCACCTAGCAATGCAGAAGACTGAGGCACCTTCTCTATAGAAAAAGAACATGGTGTATTTGGGGACTCCCTAATATTATTGCTAGTCTAATAGACTTGATGATTTACTGCCTCAAAAGTCAGAAATTATCAGACATTTGTGGAACCCTTCCAGCTCCAAAAAGAAGACCAAAAGACATTACCATCCTTACCCAATAACTCAGAGAGAGAGAGAGAGAGAGAGAATGCATAAAGCAGGAAAAAAATTTAAGAACTTATAAACTAAACTTAAAATTTAAAGATATAAATTATTAAATTTAAGATTACTAAAAGCTAAAATTATCCTTAAAAATTCATGAGGTAAAAAACATGATAGAATCTTTTAAAAAATAGTTGAGCTACACAGGGAAATTACATATAATAGTTTTTAAAATTTCAAAGGAAGAGTGAGAAGATAAAGTTAAGGAACCCATATAATAGAATAAAAAGACAAAAAGAAAATTCCCTCCTCAATTTTTTTGTGACAGTTTCAATAGGATTACTATCAGTTCTTTGTATGTCTGGTAAAATTCAACTGTGAATCCGTCTGCTCTGGGGTTTTTATTTTTGGGGAGCTTTCTTGTTACTGATTCAATTTCACTACTTGTTATTGGGGCATTCAGGATTGCTACTTCTTTCTTGTGCAATCTTGGGAAGTTGTATGTTTCTTCTGGGTTACCTAGTTTGTGTGTGCGTAGAGATGCCCGTAGTAGTCTCTGATGGTTTTTTGTATTTCTGTGGTATCAGTTATAATGTCTTTTTTAAATCATTTCTGATTATGCTTATGAGGATCTTCTAACTTTTTCTCTTATTTTTTTCCAAGTGCATTACATTTATTGTGTACTTTATTCCTATTATTATTGCACTGTGATATGTAATAAAATAATTATACAACTCAACATAATGCAGAATCAGTGGGAGCCCTGAGCTTGGTTTCCTGCAACTAGATGGTCCCATTTGGGGGTGATGGGAGACAGTGACACCCAAAGTGTTTTCTTATGTCCAGTCTACTTTGTAATCTCATTTTCATGACTGTCCCTGCAGAAAACCCTGCTTCACACAGATAGAATGCTAGGAATGGAATCAGGCTTTCCAGTGCTGAGCTGACAAGAGGCAGAGCTCAGGCAGTGATGCAAGTAATGGAGAGTGACTGTAAACAAAGATGAAGCTTCTCTCATTTGCTAGCTGCTCACCTCCTACTGTGAGGCCTGGCTTCTAACAGGCCAGGTCTGGTGTCATCCATGGCCTGGGGGTTGGGGACCCCTGCTCTAGAAGGACAATAAAACAGTGTGGGAAGGGGATATTATGGAATGAGAGAGAATTAGTCTGACTGGGACATTTAGCATGACCTTTGAGAAGCAGAACTTAACTTTTGAAGGAATGGTAGGTCTTCCATGAGCGTTGTAGTAGGCAGCTTTTAAGATGGCTCACAGTGACTTTTTTCTTTTGTTTAATCTAGTTAGTGTTCTATAAATTTTGTTTATCTTTTAAAAGAAACAACTTTTTGTTTTGCTGATCCTTTTTTTAAAGCTCAAACTCATTTAGTTCTGCTCTGACATTTGTTATTTATTTTCTCCTACTAACTTTGGGTTTGGTTATTTTTGTTTTTTCTCTTTCCTCTAGGTTTGACATTAATGTCAAATGTCAGAGCAGATCCCACGGGTTCGAGACCCACCTGGGCAAGCGAAACCTCATCTCTACAATAAATCAAAAAATTAGCCGGGTGTGGTAACGCGCACCTGTAATTCCAGCCACTTGGAAGGCTGAGGCGGAAGGATTGCCGGAGCCCAGCAGGTCGAGGCTGC
>CAUYQG010034170.1:0-42499 GCA_963574415.1 Tarsius wallacei | reverse complement strand
ACCACGCCCGGCTAATTTTTTGATTTATTGTAGAGATGAGGTCTTGCCAAGTTGCCCAGGCGGGTCTCGAACCCACGGGCACAGGCAATCCACTCACCTCAGTCTCCCAAAGGCGCGGGATTACAGGCTGAGCCTCTGAGCCCGGCTAAGAAACATCTTTATACATCTGTTTCTGTATCTTCATATATCTTTCTTCTATTTCTGTAATTTAAAGTCCTAAAAGTGGTATCGCTGGATGACCAGGTATGATTGCTTAAATTTTAACTTAAATAAATTAAGTTAGTTTACTTAATTTATTAAAGAAAGCCGGATTCTTTCCAAAAAATATTTTGTGCCGACTCACAGTCTCAGCAGTAGCCCTTGAGAGGAAGCATTTCCTCACATTCTCCAGCAATGGATGCAATGATTCCTATAATTTTTGCTTGACTTAAGAGTAAAAATGACAGCAGCAGTGTTGTCTATTTGTGATCTTTGATTAGTTATTTGCAATCGTCTTTTCCTGAATTATCTGTTTGCATTTGTTTTTATATTAAGTAACCTAAAATTTCCTTTTTAATTTGTAGGACACTTTTATATACTGAAAGCATTTCACTTTGTCTAAGTTTGTTACAAAATTTTATTTTTAAAACAGATTTTTTATTTTATTTTATTTTTAAGAGACAGAGTGTTGCTTTGTCATCCTGGTTGGACTGCAGTGGTGTGATCATAGCTCACTGCAGCCTCAAACTCCTGGGCTTAAATGATCCTCCTGCCTCAACCTCCCAAGTAACTGGGACTACAGGCATGTATCACTATACCTGATTAATTTTTGTTTTGTTTTGTTTTGTTTGTGGAGACAGGTCTCACTACGTTGCCCAGGCTGGTCTTGAATTGGTCAACTTCCCAAAATGCTAGGCTTACAGGAGTGAGCCACTGTGCCTAGTTAAGAATAGATCTTTTAAAATTTAAAATAATGAGGTTTTCTATGTCCACGTATAACTCATAGTCTTGATATTTTATTTAATTATATTGAAAATCATCTTCAAATGTAAATGAGTATTCACATATATTTGACTATTTACCATCTATAAATATTAAGACACTATTATCTCTTATGTGCTTGTATAAATTAATGACATAGTTTTGAAAAAAATTGATTTTTCTTTTTAGCCTGCAAATGTAGCTTATTGAAAACAGTTTCAAAGTACTAACACATAGCCAAGAAAAAAAATTAATAAATGATTCATCCTCAAGTAGTTATTTTCCATACCTATTCAATCAGAAGGATATTCAAAAAAGGGTACTTTCCTTTCCCATTATTATTGTATTTTAGTTCTCTATTTCAATCAAGTTTCATCCCTCCCTCCCCTAAATTTCCTTCCTTCTCTCACCACATTCTTCTTTCCTTTCTTATTTTAACAATGCCATGTTATTTTAACGGGCTATTTCAATTTCAATTACTTTCTACCCTATCTTCATTTTTCATTTTTTTATATTTAAAATCAGATAATAAACATTCCTTGAGAAAGAAGAGCTGTTAAGAATATATATTCTTCTAGCCTCTTAGGAAAAAAGTATTTATAATGCCAACGTTCAAACGATGGGTAAGTGACAAAGACTTTAAAGTATCTTAAACACATTTGAGACACATAGATCAACTTGATGGAACATCATTTCATTGTTTTCTAAATGTATGAGTTAAAGCAGGAAGCATTATTTCAGAGAAAAGAAAAAAGATTAATGAGGGCAACAGCAATGATGAATTGCGTGTGCCTGTGATAAAGTCTGTTTGCAAAGAAGTCTAGATCTTATCAATCTAATGAAGAAACATTAAAACAGAACTCAAGGACCTGCTTTAAAAACATGAATTTATCAAAGTTTTATTCCATAAGATTTATTTTATTTTGGATTCCCATCATTTTTAGCTTACCAGAAGTTGAATTATGAAATATTGTATAATCCTTCTCTTGTCACATTTTGATGACCTTGATAGAAGAATGATATTTATTATCACATTATTCAAAGAAGAAAAGATTTTTCACAGAGAGACTTTCATAAAATTCTTAGGTATTTATCATCATAGTGGAGTGACCCTAAAAAATGTCATTATCCTGGAATAAGGCAATTAAGATGGGAGACAAAAAGAAATAAAATGACGCCTCAATTAAGGATCAGGACATGAATCTAGAGAAAAGTTGGTCCTTTTACAACTGGCCATCATGAAAAGGACAACCAAATGATTAAGTCACATCACTACTGAGAAAGCACATTGGGAAATTCTGCACTTCCTTCTTTGTAACTCAACACATTTAAAAGAATTTAGTGTCACTTGTAAAATTTTGCAGACATATAGACAAGGACTGTGATCCTCCATTAACTATAATGACACCTATCGTTACTGCTGACACCGATTGAGCATTATGGGCCTAGCACATAATGAATATATAAGATTTTCCAACTAGTCACCTAACAAGGCCACCAAAGTAAATCTGACTCAGTTCATTTTATAGGAGAGTCCTAGAGGAATTGACAGACCTCCATATTACAACAGTACCTCAGACTCATAGAAGGAAGATATCTACATTTTTGAACTAGCCTAATGACAGAAAGCTATAATGCCGGATTCATTATGCTCCAAAAATGTATGGGGACTGGTACCATATGCAGGTAGTGGGTCCTTTGCATTTCAATAAAGAGAATAATCTTTAGGAGTCTTTCTCATTGTTTCATAACATGGGTATCATGAAATGAGAATGAAAAAAGAAGAGGTGAGAAGGAGAGGGGAGAAAGAAGAAACTCATTTGAATTTTCCTGAAATCATACCTGCTGTTATACTCAGTGTCAGTATAAGTGCGTCCCAAGCAATGGATACAGGTAAGTCTGAAACAGTCAATGTTTGATGGTGAAACCTATTGAAAGACTGAAGCAACTGTCTCAAGAATTTCCTGATCAGTGAACAACAGATAACTGCATTGTTAGAAAGGAAGGCAAGGTGATGACTTTCTTGAAAAACCTGAAGGAAAAACTGGAAAATTGATTGAGGTGTACAGAGGTATTTGCTTCTGAAGGGCTAGAGGACAATGTTGGATGGATGGATGGATGGATGGATGGATGGATAGATAGATAGACAGACAGATAGATAGACAGACAGAGAGACAGACAAGCAGACAGATAATAGATAGAAAATATATTCTGACCTCTACTCTGGACTTATGGAAAGTGACAACATCGTACATTTCTTAAATTCAGTCCAAATTCTCTATCTTATGAGGCTTATAAGTTGCAGCTTTTGAGTATCATGAAGACAAATGACAAAGCTCCATCACAGGCTGTTTTGGAAAAAATATAACCCAAGAGGCAATGCCACAGACAGAGAATTATTATATTGTTCTCTGCGAGAGATAGTCAGGTTTCTTTCTATAATTCTAAAGTATATTTGGATTTATCACAGCTCAAGGGCCCATTTTCAGAATCAAAACTGCCTCTTTCTTTTTCATTCCATATTGGCTTTTATCCTAGCTGAAAGGAGAACTATCACATAATTTTGATGAAATATTACTTGCACAGTAGTAACTTATATAAATAACACATACAACCACCTATGCAAAATCAGCTTCTTTATTTGTGACAAGCTTAATAGCAAGAGTTATTTAGCTATAGCTAAGCCCAATTTTCTATATATGGAAATATTTATGATATGATGAGATATGTAAACATCATTACAGAGTTGAAAATAAAATTTATTTTTACTTTTATTACAAAAAGTTTCAAATGTAGTACAGAGTAAAGCTGAATATCTATAACTCCCCTTTCCCAAATATAGCCAAAGTATAATTAGCAAAAACAGAAAATTAATATTAATGCAATACTATTAACTCAACTATAGATCTTATTCAAGTTTTACCTTTTTTTAAATCAGTGTTCTTTTATTTCTATGGCAGTATCCAATCCAGGATTTCACATTCTATTTAGATTTTATATATCTTTAGTCTCCCTCAATCCAACAGTCTTTGCTCTTATTTATGACCTTGATGCTTTTGGAAAGTACTGATCAGTTATTTTATTTAATTTGGGTTTTTTTTCCCCATGATTAGATTGAGGTTCTGTATGTTGGCAAAAATACCACAAAAGTGATTGCCCTGCTCCTTGGTTTGTACCAGAAGGCACTTGTATTAATACGTCTTATTACTGGTAATGTTAACCTTTGTCATTTGGTTAAGGTCATGTCTGCCACATGTCTCCACTATAAAGGTCATATTACATATTATAATTATAAGTACTATTATGACTGGGTTTTGTTGCTAAAATTGTTCTAGCTTTGGCAATTTAGAGTTCCTTTTAATTTGCCCCATCTTTTATCATTATTCAACACTTCCTTGTTTTCTGGCACTGCAAGATATTCTGGGATTCTTATACATATTTTTTCCCCAGTTCTGGAATCAACCACAATAAGCTGTTGTTTTCACTATTGGAGAAAGAACTTTTGAACCTATAATCTCAACGAAGTGCTCTCCTTATTACAGAAGGTTTCATGACTTCACAGTGTTCCCACAGAAAGTTATGAAATACATATATGAATATATACTAACCCATGCATACATATATATCTACATTTAATTCTCTGTCTATATATTTGTGTATATATGAATCTATCCTGTCTACCTGTCTACTTATCTATCTATCTTTTTTTTTTTTAATTGGAGTCTCACTTTGTTGCATAGGCTGGAGTGCAGTGACATGCTCATGGCCACCACAGCCTCGACCTGCTGGGCTTAGGCTATCCTTCCACCTCAGCCTTCCAAGTAGCTGGAACTATGGGCATGCACCACCATGCCCAGCTAATTTTTTAATTTATTGTAGAGGTGAGATTTCACCAAGTTGCCCCGGATGGTCTCAAACCCCTGGGCTTGGGTAATCCTCTTGTCTTGGCCTCTCAAAGTGCTGAGATTATAGGCTTGAACCACCGTGCCAGGCCTTATCTATCTACCTAATCTTTTTCATTTATCCCATGAGTTGAAACTCCTAACTCCTATTCCAATCCAGTAGAATTTTTTAAAGCTTTTACTTATTTATATCATTTTTCCCACCAGTGAGAAACCTAGTTCTCATTATCTACAATAAATTTACTTATTTATTCAATCCTAGCATACACAAAGCATTTTCAGAATTGATAACTTGTATCTTTGCAAAGAAAATCTGAAAAACTGTAATAACTAGAGTAAAGTTCTGGAATAGTTTTGTTTGTTTGTTTTAGTCTTACAGCATAAACTCAAAATACTGTTTTACAAAGTAATTTTTAGATTACTTTATTTCTTCACAACTCTCTTCAGTACTTTCTGTGTGGTTGAAAACCTGAAAGTTAAGCCCAATATTATGTGCTTCCTTGGCATCTTGTAAAATTGGGAAGGCCTAAATTGCCTAATGGCGCTTCCCTGCTCACTCTGCTCCTATAAATAAATCCCCTAGCCCAACAATCTCCTTATTAAAGGGAGCAGGCACCTACCGCTCCTGTTTATTCCTGAATGGTGAATTTAGAATTTAGAATTAGTCAAACAAGCCAACACCTTCTCCCATGAAAACCAGGGGGCTTGGTGGAGGTTTGTTCATTTTACATTTCCTGATTTTTATTGTATTGGGTTGTTTTAAAAGTTTCCTATTTTAGCAAAGTCCAGATATTTTATCAGGCTTTTTTACTTGTTCATTTTGTTTTGTTTTTCAAATTGTGGGGTATATTTGGGGATTTGTTACATAAGTATATCGTGTGAAGGTGAAGTTTGGGCTTCTGACAAGTCCTTCCCCACCCCAGGAGTGGGCATGGTGCCCCACAGGACACAGATTTTATCTCTCAGCGTCCCCTCCCTCCCTCCTTTAGCAGTGCCTAGTATCTGTTGTGCTGTCCTCGTGCTCGTGTGTACCCAATGTTAAGTGCCCACTTATGATTGAGAACAAGTGGTGTTCAGTTTTTTGTTTCTATGATAATTCACTTAGAATGATGGTCTCCAGCTGTGTCCATGTTGCTGCAACGAACATGATTTTGTTCTTCTTTATGGCTACACAGTATTCCTAGTGTATACGTATATTAATTTTTATCCAGGCCACCTTTGATGGGCATCTGGGTTGACTCCATGGTTTTGCTATTGTGGATAGTGCTGCAATAAACATACACATGCAGATGTCTTTTTGGTAGTGTGATTTATATTTCTCTAGGTATATTTCCAGAAGAGGGGTTGCTGGGTCAATGATAGCTCTATTTTTAGTTCTTTGAGAAATCTTCAAACTGCTTTCCACAAAGTCTGAACTAGCTTACAGTTCCATCGACAATATGCAAGCATTCCCTTTTCTCTACAGTCTTGCCAACACCTGTTGTTTATTGACATTATAGTAATAGGCATCTTGACTGGTTAATATAGTATCTCATTGTGGTGTTGATCATTTTTTCATATGTTTGTTGGCTGTTTCTGTGTCTTTCTTTGAGAAGTGTTTATTCATGCCCCTTACCCACTTTTGAATGTGGTTATTTGTTGTTGTTTTTTGTTTTGGGTTTTTTTTTCTTGTCGGTTTGTTTGAGGTCCTATAAGTCCTGGAACAAACATCTGCCTTTGTTGAATGCATAGTTTGCAAATATGTTTTCCCATTCTGTGGGTTTTTTCTTTACTCTCTTGATGGTCTTGTTTATTGTACAGAGGCTTTTCAGCTTGACAAGGTCTCACCTGTCAATTTTAGTTCTTGTGGCATTTGATTTTGAGAACTTGGCCTTGACTTCATTGCCTAGGCAAATATCTAGGAGGGTGTTCCCTAAATTTTCTTCTAAGATTCTTATTGCTTGATATTTTACATTTAAATCCTTGATCTATGTTAAGTAAATTTTTACATAAGGTGATAAGATAGGGGTCCAAT
Organism: Tarsius wallacei; assembly: GCA_963574415.1. Lineage (NCBI taxonomy): Eukaryota > Metazoa > Chordata > Mammalia > Primates > Tarsiidae > Tarsius > Tarsius wallacei. The sequence continues at coordinate 35,623 of CAUYQG010034170.1, read as the reverse complement.
TTAATTTTTCTGCATGTGGTTAGCCTACATCACTTGCTAAGTAGGGGTTCCTTTAATCAATATTTGCTTTTGTCAGCTTTGTTAAAGATGAGTTGGTTGAAGATCTTTGATTTTATTTTGGGGTCCTCTATCCTGTTCCCTTGGTCTATGTGTCTATTTTTGTACCAGTGCCAAGTTGTGTTGGTTACTTTAGCCTTGTAGTACAATTTGAAGTGGGAGTGTGATGCCACCAGCTTTGTTCTTTTTGTGAAGGATTGCTTTAGCTAGTCAAGTTCTTTTTTCATACTTTTTAAGTATTGTCTTTTCTAGGTCTGTGAAAAATGTAATTGGTGGTTTGATAGGGATTGCATTGAATCTGTAGATTGCTTTGGGTAAATGGACATCTTGATGATGTTGATTCTCCCAATCCATGAGAATGGGATGTTCTTCCATTTGTTTGTGTCACAGTGATTTCCTTGAGCAGTGTTTTGAAGTTCTCATTGTAAAGATCTTTCACCTCTTTGGTTAGATAGATACCAAAATATGCTATTTTTTGTGGCTGTTGTGACTGTGATTGCATTTTTTATTTGGTTCTCAACCTGCTTGTTGTTGGTGTGTAAAAACGCAACTGATTTTTGCACATTGGTTTTGTATTCCATTACTTTACTGAAGTCATTTATCAGTGCTAGGAGGTCTTGGCAGACTCTCTAGAGTTTTCTAGGTATAGTATATATCATCTGAGAAGAGAAATAATTTAACTTTCTCTTTTCCTATTGAAATACTTTAAATTTCTTTCTCTCACCTGATTGCTTTTGTTAGAACTTCTAGTACTCAAATAAAAGTGATGAGAGTAGACAATCATTGTTTTATTCTAGTTCCTAGGGGGGGTATTTCCAGTTTCTGACCATTAACTATGATGTTGACTGTAGGTTTGTCATAGATGACTCTTGTTATTTTGAGAAATATTTCTTCAATGCCTAGGTGTTTGAGGGTTTTTATCAAGAAGGGATGTTGGATTTTATTGAATGATTTTTCTGTGTCTACTGAGATAATCATGTGGTCCTTGGTTTAACATCTGTTCATGTGATGGATTACATTTATTGATATGCATATGTTGAACCAGTCTTTCATCCTGGGAGTAAAACCCACCTTGCAGTGATGAATGGTCCTTGTAATATGCTGTTCGATGTAATTTTCCAGTTAGTATCTTGTTCCAAATTTTTACATTATGTTCATCAGGAAAATTGGCCTGTAATTTTATTTCCTTCTTTGGTCTTTGATGTTTTGGGGTTTCAGGATGATATTGGCTTCACAGAATGAGCTAGGGAGGATTCCTTCTTTCTTGATTGCTTGGGATATTTTCCACAAGATTGGTATCAGCCCTTCCTTGAATGTCTGGCAAAATTCATCTGAGAAACCATCTGACTCAGGACTCTTTTTAGTGGGAAGGTTTCTTATTACTGAATCAATTTATTGTATTGCTATTGGTCTGTTGAGGGTTTCAATTTCTTCCTGTTCTAATCTTGGGAGGTTGTGTGTTGTCAAGAATATCTCCATTTCCTCCAGATTTTGTAGCTTACTCATATACAGATATTCATAGAATTTCTGCTAATCTTTTGTATTTCTTCAGAGTCAATTGTAACATTGCCTTTTTCATTCCAGATTATGTTTATTTGAATTATTATTATTATTTTTAATCTGGCCAGGCATCTGTCAATCTTATTTATGCTTTCCAAAAAACAGATTGGTGACTTACTGATAATTTGTATGATTTTTATTTGGTATTTATTTCATTTAGCTTTGAATTTATTTTGAAACTATCAATTCCTCTACTGGTCTGGGTATTGGATTGTTATTTTCTTTCCAGATTCCTTAGGTGCAATGTTAGACTATTTACTTGAGATCTTTCTATTTTCTTGATCTGTGTGTGCAATGTTATAAACTTCCCTCTCAGGACTGCTTTTTTCATGGTATCCCAGAGGTTTTGAATGTGTTTTGTCTTTTTTGTTTGTTTGTTTCTAGGAAACTTTTAACCTCTGTCTTGATTTCTATATTAACCCAAAAGCCATTCAGAAGCATGTTGTTTAACTTCCATGTGCTTATGTGTTTTGGGGGATTCCTATTGGTGATTATATTTATTTTAATTCTGCTGTAGTCTGAGATAGTGCTTGATATGTTTTCAACCTTTTGAAATTTGTTCATGTTTGATTTATGGCTGAGGATGTGGTCAATCTTAGAGTACATTCCACATGCTGATGGGAAGAATGTATATTCTGTGGATTTGGGGTGTAGTGTTCTGTAGACATGTATTAGATCTAATTAGACTAGTATTGAGTTAAGTTTATGAATTTGTTAGTTTTCTGCCTTAATCTGTCTAAGACTGTTAGTGGAATATGGAAGTCTCTGACTATATTGTATGGCTGTCTATGTCCTCTATTAGATTAATTAGCAATTATTTTATAAGTCTGGGTGCTCCTATATTGGGTATGTATATATTCAAGATGGATACCTCTTACTGGTGAATTGAACTCTTTATCATCATGTAGTGCCCTTCACTGTCATTTTTAACTTTTATTGGTTTAAAGTCTGTTTTGTCTGACATAAGAATAACTACTTCTCTTTTTTGTTTTTCCAAAAGAAAAGATCTTCCTCTAACCCTTTAGCCTAAGCCTTTAGGTATCATTTACTGTGGGATGGATTTCCTGAAGGCAGGAGAAGGATGAATCATGTTTTTTATTTGTTTGTTTTTTTAATCCAATCGCCTCTCTGTGCCTTTTGAGTGGCATGTTCAGTCCATTCACATTTAAGTTAATTATTGATATGCTGTGGGAGAGGGTTCCTGTCATATTGTTATTGCAAAGCTGCTTTGCATTCTAGACTTTGTGGTTGATTTGTATGGTTTGTAAACTCTGTGCTTACCTATGCTTTTTATGATGGGTGGAACAATTCTTTCATTTTGGTGCTAGAACTTTCTTAAGCATCTCTTAAAGGGCTGGTCTGGAAGAGGCATACTGTTTTAGGGATTGCATGTCTGGAAAGGATTTTAATTCTCTTTCATTAATAAAGCTTAATTGGTGGGGTAGGAAATCTAACTGGAATTGCTTTTCTTTAAGAATATTAAAGATGAGTTCCAGTCCCTTCTGAATTGTAAGGTTTCTGCCGAGAGATCTGCTGTAATTCTGATGGCTCTCTCTTGGTAAGTGGTCAGTCCCTTCTCTCTAGCTGCCTTTAGGATATTTTCTTTCATGCTCACCTTGCCAAGTCTGATTTGTATGTGCCTTGGGGATGGTCTTCTTGTATAATATCTCACAAGAGTTCTATTAATTTCTTGTGTCTCCATGGCTGTCCCTCAAGCAAGACAGGGGAAGTTTTCCTGGAAGATATCTTGAATGACTTGTTCCAAGGTGTTCTCAGTTTTCCTTTCTTTCTCAGGAATGCCAATCAGCCATAGATTTGGTCTCTTTACATAATGTTAGACCTCTCGTAGGCTTGGCTCAATTTTCCTAATTCCTTTCTCCTTTGTCAGACTGGGTTAATTCAATAATTTGATCTTTAAGCTCTGAGATTCTTTCATCTCCCTGGTTGATTATGGTGTTATGTCTTACTATTGTGTCTTGAAACTCCAGGAGAGAATTCTCCATTTCCAGAAGTTCAGTTTGGTTCTTTCTTAGAAATGCCAGATCAGCTTTCACTTCCTGTACTGTTTTTGTGGCCTCATTGATTTGGGTGTCCACTTTCTCCTGGATCTCACTGAGTCTCTTTGCCATTCATAATCTGGATTCTATGTCTGTCATCAGGGATACATCATTCTGAATAAGTTTAATTGCTTGGGATCTGAGTAGACCCTTTGTGGGTATCAATATGTCATGGCTTTGAACTAGAAGTTGTTGTTATCGGGATGATAGTTTATGCTCTTTTCTTACTTACAACCTCCTCTAATCTACCTGTGGAAGGAGCAGAGGTGATAGGGAGGGTGGCGAGCTGGGGGGAAATCAGCTGGCACTGCTTCCCTGGTGCAGTGGGGAGGGGAGGTAGCAAGTCCTTTCCTCCAGATCAGGTGCTTCCCTCTCTCTCCAGCACAAGTGCCAGGGTTCCTGGCTGGCCTGAAGCTCCAGTGTCTCCCTCTCTAGTCCACATATCTCCTCAGCAGGATTGGTTAGCAGCCAGGAGGGGCCTCATGACTGAATTCTGGCACAGTTGTTCTGGGGGACATAAAGTGGCCTCCTCCCATCTAGATGAGTCCTCTCCTCTCACACAGGGGTAGAAGAGAGGGCCACAGGTGAAAGGGGCCACCATCACTGCACTGCACAGAAGTATACCACCACCTTCTAGTTCTGGCTCTGCTCTGTGGGAGGGGCAGTGAAAGTGATGGCAGCACCCCAAAGGCAAGCCACATTGCAGCTTGGAACTGGTGCCCAGAGGGACACTGATGCTGCTGGAAATATGTCTCCAAAGTGGGTAAGTCACCCTGGTTGAGGTTGAAGATGGAGGGGGAGGGGAGGGGAGTACCACAGGTTGAAGATGGAGGGGGTTGAAGATGGAGGGGGAGGGGAGTACCACAGGGTATGCTCCACAGAGTTTCTCTGTGGGGGATTTGGTGACTGCTGGTACTGAAAATGATTTGCAAAATGAAGATCTTGGCCCCATGGGGATCCAGCTAGTACTCTGTTCCAATACCAGGCAGCTCTCTGCCTGACCAGTTCAGGAGGGAGTGCAGAAGGAGGTCCGTGGTTGTCTCTCCCTTGAATTGGACCGCAGAGGCTCATGAGAGGTGTTTAAAAACTCCTCTGTTCTTCACCACTTCATTCACCAAGAGAACTCTCATCTATCTGGCTGCTTCTCAGGTGTTTGAGGCTTGGAGCTCTCCATTCTCCACGCCCAGCAGGTGTCCATCCTTCGGTTTCCAGGCAGACCCTTAAAGTGCCAGGCTCACTCTTCCCTTAGTCTCCTTTGCTGAGAGCAGCATTGCCCAGTCGGCCCTCTCTCCTAGCAGGTTTTTAAGTTTGTTTGGCTTGTAGTGGACAATGGACAGCAAAGTCTTTTTCTCCTAGAACCCTACATTTTACCCCCTTTTATTCTTTTCCCTTTTACTACTCAATTGCTAAAAAGTACTTCTTTCTTTATGGTTTCCTTTTTATCCTCTACAAGCTGTGTCTGTTGAAGACAACTCTCTATTTACACATACATTGTGGTCTGTTACCTGTAGTTTATGCTGGTAATTACCCAGAAGCTTTTGTAGTATTTTCAGGCCTAGAGTTTTATGCAACAATTTTAGATCAACATTAGATCCCTTCTCTAATTTCCCTTTTGTTTTCTTCATAGATTTTCACATTCAGTCTTGACTCACCAAGAAGCCTGGAGGCACAGCAGGGGCCTCCTCAGAAGTGGGAAAGCTCATGAACCAGGATTTTGTGATTTTTTTTCTCGTTTTCATTCACAGTTATTTGGAAGTTCTAGGATTCTCTGTCTTCAAGGGATTCTCCTTTCTTTGTGTGTTTTTCTTTGTATTATTAGAAGACAATAAGCTATAGGTGGTTGCCACTGCTCTTAGTCTTCAGTCATGATTACTAAAGTTACATGATTCTCTATAACTAACCTTCCCATGCCAACAATTTAACATCCCCACCTCTAAGTCACTGAGGTAGGAGTGAATTTCTGCTAGTAATGATCCTTCAGAGAAGTTGAATCAGAAACTACTTAGTGAAAACATGCCTAAATAAAAAAGTAGTGACATACTGGACATCTAATCTAACTGGTTCTCTTCACAAAACTTAAATACTAATCCTGCCTGACACCATTTGGAGGAAAGAAAAAAGCTAAACAAGTAGTGATGAGAAAGAATGCCTTCGCATGTGTCCATTTCTTCTACTTTTGTGTTTCTGACTATTCTGTTTCATGAAGCACACAGAAATGAATATCAGAAGTAAGGATCCATTAGAGTCACTGACATGCAACAAAGGATGACTTGTTAACCCAAGTGAGCTTGCAGTAGAATTGTTTCTGGGCAGTAATTGTTCTTTTTCTAAAACCAAAGAGTGTGGGGATTTTGACAGATCTCCCATTTGTAGATATATCCAGCTCCCTGCTTACACTAGCACTAGTGAATAGCTGTATTTCCTTAGAGTCAGATTTGTCAACAACAGGGGCTGATAAGGCCTCACTTCTATTTGACCTTTTGCTGTAGAAGGCAGCTCCAACTTCCAATTGTCATGCACTAAATGCATCACTTAACAAGGATGCAAGTTTTAAAATATGTTTCATTCTTAATCTATCAACCTTTGTGGTAATATAATTCAGCTTGAATTACTTCCTGAAAATGATTTGCAAAAATGATTTATGTGCTTCACATGTCTGTAAGTCTAACATCATACAAAGTAGGAGACATTTTACAGATATACAAAATGTTACACAGAAAATACAAAATGCCATCAACAGTCTTGCTGAATAGGAGCAGAGATGGGAGAAATGTATTAAAATTTATGAAAATTTTTGAATTTACAAAAATAAATGACAGAAGTTAAGGATCAAGAACTCTCCAAATTATGTTATTAGCTTCTACTCACAAGCAGCTAATGGAAAAGGGTAACAGTGAAGGTTGGAAACATTTGGTTTTGTATCAGGTGACCATTAGTTCTTTCATGTTTATGTCTTTGGAGTCTTTACTGTATTTCCTGATTATTTTATTAAAATTCGATCTAATTTCTAGAGTTCAACTAAGTGAATGACAGATTTGGATAATGATTTCTGCAATATTTTAAGTACTACAACTGCTCCCAGATATCACATTTTAAGACACTAGTGTGAAACCTGGAATCATTTTAGTCAAAGACACCAGCCAGCCATTCATCACTAGACTATGTGAAAAGGAAACTGATTCAAAGTGGAGTTCCTGGTTTAAGCACAGGGAGCAATTAAAATCTATGACTGACAGGTCAGGGCATCCAAATAACCAATGTACCTGCAACATGATACCCTAAAGCCCATAAAAGTGACAAAACAAAACTTGTCATCTTAAGAATATTTTATGAGGCAGTTGAATTCTGGAGGAATTGCAGGAAGTTATAGCACAGTCTCAGGGAATGGTCTTTTCTACTTTCATGCTAAGCTTTGGAGGCCAGATTGACATTGTGGACTTGGAATAATAAGTCCAGGAATTTAAAAATTATCAGTTAATATGGAAACATGGTTCTGAATTGTTTTTTCAGTTCCTCTTGGTATTTTAATATGTTGTTCGGTTCTATTTTGTTTTCTTTTGTCCTGGAACTATTTCTTTTTAGGGTAAGATACTAGCTACTTACTTGTAAAGAGAATGCATCTTAACTTACTTTTCACAGGTCAAACTTTTGGGAAAACAGGTGACTACAGTGAAAACTTTTGCTTGCAAATTTCTTAGAAAGAATTATGTATTTCATGGGTCTCACAGCCTCCACCATCATACTCTGTTTTAAGTGTACCCTTATCAGAATACAATTTCATTTTATTAATTTTATTTTCAACTATAGTCTCCATTAGTTCACATTGGAACATTCAGTTGCTTACAGACTTCTGATGTCCAGAACTAAGAGAGAGTAAATTTCTGTTTTAAGTCACCAGGTGAATAATAATATGTTACAGTAGCCTTAGGAAATTAATACAGTTTGAAACCATTTTATCTTTTATCATTAAGTATGATACAAGCTATAGATGTTTCATAAATGTAGGGCCTGAGTTTTAAAGGAAATATACTAGGGGAAAGTCAGGAAGTCTTGGGACCAATCAGAGACAGAGATACCTTACACACAGTAGGTCCAGATGGGAGCTCTCAGGTTAACTAGGACACAAAAACATTGTGATTTTATTTCCCAGTCTTGGCCTAAATTCCATAAGGAACAGAAAAAAAACCTTTAAAAGCATATGTCCCCTCAGTCACAGTAGCCAAAACACCTGAAAAAGAACAAATTGGAAGATTCACACTCCCAATTTCAAAACTTACTACAAAGCTACAGCAATCAAGATGGAAGCATTTGCATAATAATTGACATACAGAGCAATGCAATGAATTGAAAGTCCAGAAATAAATTCATATACTATGTTCAGTTGATTTCAATGAGAGTGCCAAGATCAAAGAAGAACCATAGGCACCACACAAATTCCAAAGAGGATAGTCCACGAGTATACAGACTTCAGAACTCAAACAATGAAGAGCACCCGGATTGATTGGTTACAGACCACAAATGCAGAGATCAAGGAATGGATGGAAAAGATGAGCAGGAACCAAGAAAAGCAAAACATAAACATGAAAGAACTAATGGTTGATGATGCAAACTATAAAGAATACAGTAAATGAAATAATAAACTGACAAGCATGGAAAGCAGAATTGACCAGGCAGAAGAAAGAATCTCAGAACTTGAAACCCCAAATCTGAAACTAACTCAATCTGTTAAAAACATAGAAAGGAAACTTAAAAAGATGGAACAAAGCCTTCAGAAGATGTGTGACTATATTAAGAGATAAAGGAAGAATGAGAGCAGCCTGGAACAAACATTCCAAGAAGTCATCCAAGAAAACTTCCTGCATCTCATCAAAGATGCAACAGTCCTAACACTAGGGATACAGAGGACGCCATGCAAGGCATCAAATAAGAAGACAAACTCCTAGACACATAGTAATTTGCTTAAACAAAGTAGGTATAAAATAAAAAAAATCCTAAAGGCAGCAAGACAGAAAGGTCAGACTACCTAATGGGGAAGACCATTTAGACTAGCAGCAGACTTATCTACAGAAACATTGCAGGCTAGAAGAGACTGGAGCCCAATCCTCAAAACACCCAAAGATAAATAATTGCATCCAAGCATTTCCTACCCAGTTAAGCTAAGTTTCACCAGTGATGGAGAATTAAAATCCTTTCCAGATATTCAATCTCTAAGCGTGTATGCTGCCTCCAGACCAGCGCTACAAGAGACACTTAAGAAGGCATTAAACCCAGAAGAAAGAAAAACAAGAACAACCAAGTTTCTCCCAAGAATTCAAGAAAACAAGGAACCAACAAAACATACATCATGATTGCAAGATTGAAAACACACACATAAATCAACCCCAAAATCAAAAGAAAACCAACAAACAAATAAGTCTATAAGAGCTCATGACAGGGATAAACTCTTACATCTCAATGATCAGCCTGAATGTGAATGGGCTAAATGCACTGCTGAAAAGGCATAGAATGGAAAACTGAATAAAGAAACATGATGCAACAATATACTGTCTTCAGGAGATGCATCTCACCAGAAAGGACACTCATAGACTCAAAGTTAGAGGATGGAAAACAAATTTTTAGGTAAATGGAACACAAAAGAAAGCAGGAGTCACAATCTTGATATCAGACAAAATAACCTTTAAGCTAACAAAAATTTTAAAAGATGCAGAAGGACACTACCTAAGGATAAAAGGTTCAATCCATCAACAAGAAATCTCCATCCTAAACATGAATGCACCACAGGAACACCAGCTTTTATAAAGCAACTACTAAGTAAATTTTAAAAAGATATTGACACTAATGCTATCATAGCTAGGGACTTTAATATCCTATTATCTACCCTAGATAGAACGTTGAGGCAAAACATCAACAAGGAGATCTGGAATCTCAACCTGATGCTTGATCAAATGGACCTAACAGATACCTACAGAACACTCCACCCAACAACCAGAGATTATACATTCTACTCATCACCTCATGGAATGTACTACAAGATCAACCACATCCTCAGCCATAAATCAAGTAAAAACAAATTTCATAAGACCAAAATACTGTCATGCACCTTTCAGACCACAGTGAAATAAAAATAAATACCAACACCAACAAGGTTCCCCCCAAACCCACAAAGACATGGACACTAGACAGCATGATGCTGAACAACTCCTGGATCATCATGGAAATCAATGAAGAAATTTAAAAATTCCCGGAAAAAAAATGAAAATGAAGAAACATCTTACCAAAACCTGTGGGATGCCATGAAAACAGCACTAACAGGGGAAATCATATCTCTACAAACACATATGAAGAAAATGGTAAGATCACAGTTAACAGTACAACAAGTCACTTAAGGAAGCTGGAAAAACAAGACCTCCAAGACCCTAATTTCAGCAGAAGATCACCAAAATAAAAGCCCAAATATGACACATAGAAGACAAAAATATCATAGAAAAAAATCAACAAAACAAAAAGCTGGTTCTTTGAAAGAATAAACTAGATTGATGAACCCTTAGCAAGACTGATCAAGAAGAAGAGAGAAAAAGCTCAAGTAAACACAATCAGAAATGCAAAAGATGAAGTCACAGCTGACCCCAAAGAAATACAAAAGAGTATCAGAGATTACTATATACTCTTGTACAGAAACAAACCTGAAAACCTAAGTGAAATGGAGGACTTTCTGACACCACACAACCTCCCGAGGTTGAAACAAAAATAAATTGAGACTCTAAATAGACCAATAGCACCCAGGAAATTGACTTCATCATAAGAAAATGACCCACAAAAAAAAAGCCCTGAACCATGTGGTTTTCCAGCAGAATTCTACAAAACAAACAAGGAGGAGCTGATACCAATCCTACTGAAAGTATTCCAGGCAATCAAGAAAGATGGAACTTTCCCCAAATCATTCTATGAAGCTAACATCACACTGGTACCTAAACCAGGTAAAGATCCAACAAAGAAAGAAAACTACAGGCCAAGATCCTTGTTGAACATAGGTGTTAAAATTTTCAACAAGATTCTAGCAAACCGGATCCAACAACACCTCTCAAAAATCATCTACCATGACTAAGTAGGCTTCATCCCCAGGATGCAGAACTGGTTCAATAATCTGAAGACCATAAATGTAATGAAATACATAAACAGATGTAAAAACGAGAACCACATGATTATCTCATTAGATGCAGAAAAAGCTTTTGATAAAATCCAGCATCCTTTCTTGATAAAAACCCTTGGCTTAGATGGAACATACCTCAAAATAGTAAGAGCCATCTATGATAAACCCACAGCCAACATATTGCTGAATGGACAGAAATTGGAAGCATTTCCCCTGAAAACTGGAACAAGACAAGACTGCTCACTTTCACCTCTCCTGTTCAACATTGTATTGGAAGTCCAAACTAGAACAACTAGACAAGAGATGGAAATCAAGAATATCCAAATAGGAAAAGAGGAAGTTAAGTTATCCCTCTTCACAGGATCCTATACTTTGAAAACCCAAGAGAATCTGTCAAAAACCTCCTTGTACTTATAAAGAACTTTGGCAAAGTCTCAGGGTATGAAATAAACTTGCAAAAGGCGGTCGCAATCATATATACCAACAGTAAACAGACAGAAACCCAAATAAAAAACGCAACCCCATTCACAATAGCCACACACAAAAAAATGAATACCTTGGCATCTTCCTAACCAAAGAAGTGAAAGACCTTTACAATGAAAACTAGAAAACACTGCTCAAAGAAATCCAAGAAGACACAAACAAATGGAAAAATATTCCATGATTATGGATTGGAAAAATTAACATTGTTAAGATGTCCATCCCACCAAAGACAATCTACAAATTTAATGCAATACCTATTAAATTACCAACATCTTTCTTCTCAAACCTGGAAATGACAATATAGAAATTCATATGGAAACATAAATGACCATGAATAGCCAAAACAATCCTTAGCAAAAGAAACAAAGTGGGAGGCATCACATTTCCAGACTTCAAACTCTATCATAAAGCTACAATAATCCAAACAGTCTGGTATTGGTACAAGAACAGGCATATAGACAAATGGAACAGGATAGATATTCTGGAAGAAAAACCTCAATTCCTCAACCAACACATCTTTGATAAAGCCTCCACCAGTGACCAATGGGGAGAGAAGAACCTATTCATTAAATGATGCTGGGAAAACTGGCTGACTACATGCAGAAGACTGAAACAAGATCCCTATCTATCACCATACACAAAAATCAACTCTACATGTAAAACCACAAACAATAAGAATCCTAGAAGAAAATGCAGGAAACACCCTTATGGAAATTGGAATAGGCAACTAAGTCCTGGTCAACTCTCCAAAAATGAATGCCATAAAAGATAAGATAGACAAGTGGGACCTCATCAAACTGAAAAGTTTCTGCAAAGCAAAAGAACCTGTAGGGAGACAGCCCATGGAATGGAAAAAAAAATTTGCCAACTGTATATCTGACAAAGGTCTAACATCTAGGATCTACAAGTAACTCAAACACACCGAAAAGAAAAAAAAAAATCCCTATTGAAAAGTGGACAAAAGACATGAATAGACACTTCTCAAAAGAAGATATATGGGCAGCCAACAGATATAAAAAAGCACTCAGCCTCACTAACCATCAGAGAAATGCAAATCAAAGCCACACTGAGAGACCACTTAACTCCATTCAGGATGGCTATCATCAATAACTCAAAAACCAACAGATGCTGGAGAGGATGTGGGGAAAAGGGAACACTTTTACATTGTTGGTGGGAGTGTAAACTAGTGCAACCTCTGTGGTAATTTCTAAAAAGTCTGAAAATCGACCTACTACGTGACCCCGCAATTCCCCTACTGGGAATATACTCTATGTTAAAGATACCTGCACACACACGTTTATTGCAGCATTTTTCACGTTAGCAAAAACATGGAACCAACTGTGCTGCCCATTGAAAGTGGACTGCACAAAGAAAATGTGGTACATTTACACAATGGAATATTATGCAGCCATAAAGGAAAACAAAATTATTAACTTTGCAGCAAACTGGATGGAATTAGTCTATAATACTCAGTGATTTATCACAGAAACAAAGATCTGAGTACAAGTATTCACTCATAAGTGGACCTTGAACATTTATCATAATACCATAAGAAAGGGATTGGCAGTAGTGGGACACTGCCAGGGGAGGGGGGCACATAACATCAATAAGGGTACCCACACTTTATCTGTACGATGAACACATATGTACCTAAACCTCATTTGTACCCATTTTTAAAATAAAATAATTTCAAAAAAACTATAGTGAGACAAATCTGATGTTTCCAGAAAAGTCAGAAATCCTGGTTTTTATAATAAATCTTCTGAATTTTAAACGTCATCGATTTATTCAAAATTTTCAAGCACCATGTGAAACAATCAAGCACTCAGATTAGAGTCCAGTATTTGGGGGGGAGAGTAGGGGAAGGCATCTCTCTAATGAAAGCTTTGAACAATCACCAGAGGAAAAAAATACTTTCAAAATTATGCCAAACTTTGAATATAATAGGAACCTCAGAGTAAGAGGGAACCCCTGATTGTAACCACTCAATGAACAGAGTAGAGAGGTCACTAATGATATTTCTTACTCCAGAGTTTTTATTTATTTTTATTTATTTATTTATTTTTATTTCGGCTCCCCCACTCCAGAGTTTTAAAAAATTATTTTAAAACTAACTTTTCTGAGAAATAATTTACATAAAATAAAAGGTACCCATTTTAAGTGTACAGTTTGAAGAGTCTTGAAACAAATAGATATACCCATGTAGCTATAATCACAGCCAAGATACAGAACAATGTCATCAGTCCCCAAGGCACTCTCCTGATACTTCCTCGTAAAGCACTTAATCCCCACTTCTCCACACTTTTCCAGCCCACACAAACACTGATTTGGTTTCTGGACCATAGATTAGATTAGTTTGTCCTAGTTTAGTATAAATGGACTCATAAGATATGTATTCTGTTAGGTAAGGCTTCTTTTGGTGAAGATGATGATTTTGAAATTTATTTATGAAGTTTTTCAGTTTCATCTTTTTTTTTATTATTGGTAGGTTATATTCCATCATATGGGTTTGCTAAACTTATTTACCAAGTAACTTTTTAACCACAAATTCTAGAATTATAATAGATCCTTTCATAAATAAGTTGCTGAAAGTATAGACATAGCTTATATAAAAAGCTATAGTGGTCAAAATTGATACATTTAATTAGGATTTTTTTTTTTAGTTTTATTTTGAGCTTATGCACTAATATTAAACAATGACAGTTAAATCTCAGATTCAGTTTTAACATTTAAGAAACATTTATTACCCCTAAAAATACATTTACTTAGTTATATATATAAATTTTAATATTTGATACTTCAGTATAGTATACTTTTAAAAACCTGAGTGGTTCAAATTGACTATCTGATGCTAAAACTCTAAATAATCACTGGCTTTTTCTTTACTTTATGCCTTGCAGAACTCGCCTTCCTACAGGTGTAATTTCTGGAAACAAATACTACTTACTACTTAAATAAGAATTTTAATTTATGAAGTTGATACTTAAAATTCTTGAAAAATAATCTTTCATATTTAACACATATCAAGTGACTTGAGCAAGCATGACTACTTTTGTTTTGAATTTTTTTAAACAAATAAAAGCGTAAAATAAGCTGCTCTTATTTTAAGAACAGTTTTAGATTCAGAGCGAAACTGAAAGGAAAGTACAGGGAATTCCCCCATACACCCTCCCCAAAATACCACCATCAAGATACGGCACAAGAGAGGTATGCTTGTTAACTTGATGAATCAACATTGACACATCACTACTCAAAGTCCATTCTACATTTTTGAACAAATGTACAACGGCATGTATCTACCCTTATAGCATCATACAGGATACTTTCACTGCCCTAAAATCCTCTGTGTTCTGGTTATTTATCCTTCCTTTCCCTCTTACCTTTCCTCCCTCCAAGCCCCAGAAAACCACTGATCTTTTTACTGTATTCACAGTTTTACTTTTTCCGGAATGTCATGTAGTTGGAATCAGGGTATGTGTAGCCTTTTGAAAGCCTTTGACAGATTGACATCTTTCACTTAGTAATATACCTTTACAGTTCTTCCATGTCTTTTTGTAGCTTAATATTTCATTTCTTCTTAGTGCTGAATATTTCACTGTCTGGATGTTCCACAGACATCCATTCATCTATTAAATGACATCTTGCTAACTACCAAGTTTTGATGGTTACAAATGAAGCTGCAATAAATATCTATGTTTAGGTTTTTATGTGTGCATAAGTTTTAAACTCTTTTGGATAAACACCAAGAGGCATAATCACTGGCTTTTATGGTAAAAGTATGTATAGTTTTGTAAGGAACTGCCAAACTGTCTTCCAAAGTGACTGTTCCATTTTGCATTCCCAACAATGTTTTGCATTCCTATTGCTTCACACCCTTACCAGCATTTGATGTTGTCAGGTTTTTTGTTGCTGTTGTTGGATTTTAGCCATTCTAATAAGTGTGTGATGATGTCTCAATGTTGTTTTAATTTGCAGTGTCTTAATGACATATGTGAAGCCTCTTTTCATTCTCTAATTTGGCATCTGTATATCATCTTTGGTGAAGCAGTGCTCAGATTTTTGAACTATGACAGAAACAACATTTACAGTAAGGCTACTATGCACCCTCTGTCATCTCTTTCAATTTCCCTACTCAGTAGATTATTACCTTCACTTCATAGATGAAGAAAGTGAGGTTCACAGAGGCAAAGGTAGCAAAGAATGGAGTTCAAGCTGGAAACCGTGTTCATGTCCATTTAACTATACCTAACTGCACTGTGGCTATATTCTCCACAAAGAGGAAGCTCTACAATTTAAAATTTCCCCAATATAACCCTTCCAATCAAATCATAATAGATCAGCAGAATGTGAAGCCAAGAGACTCTAACAGGTAGAATTCTGGTTTCAATACTTCTGCTGGGATAGAAATGTTCAGTAAAAGAAAAACTATGGTCAGGTTAGTTTGAGGTTGATAGGATGTATGTACAGATGAAGGTATTTTTACAGTGACCAAATTAAATTCCACCCTGGAGAGGCAGGCAAGGCAGGCAACTGAAACCAGATCTTGTGGGATCATCCCTGAAGTCTCAACATGAGTGGAATACAGCAGAGCAAGTGTCCTGTGCCTTGTGGCACCAGATGAGAGACTTGGATCAACCACAGTAAAGATGATTCAGAAACAGGACAAGAATGCTCTCTGGCTTAGA
Organism: Tarsius wallacei; assembly: GCA_963574415.1. Lineage (NCBI taxonomy): Eukaryota > Metazoa > Chordata > Mammalia > Primates > Tarsiidae > Tarsius > Tarsius wallacei. Next base: position 19,631 of record CAUYQG010034170.1, on the reverse strand, counting down.
CACCATTGGGAAGGTCTCTTAGGTGAGATCCCTAAACTTTGGTGAAGTGTGCAAAGTGCATTAAAAATAAATCTGACATCTAGGAAAGGCCATTCTTCATTGTTGCAGGCCTCTCAAAATTTTACTCCAAATTTCTTGCTGAAAATGTGGAAGAAGCTGGAAATGAGGAAGAAACATACACTTCTTTAAGTATTTGCAAGATGCTCAGATGATTAAGCTTCACTTTTCCTGAACTTCATGCAAGGCACAAACTGTTCAGCTCAGGGGTGTGGTCAGCCCAGAGAAGATAAGGGCAAACACATACAGCACTTCCAGATTCCCCAGCCCATCTCTCCAGAGAGGAGAGCCCAGAGATCTTACCTAGCAGGTTGTCAGGCAAGCCTCCCCCAGGGGATTCACCTACTGGTACATCCCCATACCCTGCCAAAATGTCTGTGTTCCACCCTTTCAAGAGGATTTCTAATAAGTACTCTCTAAAACAGGGTGCAGAGAGCGACACAGCTTAGAAAATTAATAATAACTAAGCAAAGAAAGTAGGTTTAAAAGACTGAATCAGAGACATACAAATACAATCGAAGCAACAGGTGGTAAAATATTTTTAAAAGACAAGAAAAATTTCCTTGAGGAGAAATGCAGTAGCAGCAACTAATCTCCAAAGAACAAAGCAGAGTCCAGTCTCAGAAAGATCTGGAGAAAGCAGAGAAGAGGGTAAGGAGGGACTGAGAGGGAGAAAGCAGAGAAGAGGGTAAGGAGGGACTGAGAAGTATTCATACCCAGCAAATGGCTAGTCCTGAAACCACACAGGAGCAGGGGAGGAGGAAGATGGGCAGGAATCTGAGAAAGAGCCAGGGAAGCAAAGAGAGTGAGTTCCATGGGGGGAGTGATGGCATCTAAAGAAGCAAGGGCGAGGTATTCTGTGGTGGTTTCTTACAGCCTGGGTGAAATGGCCTTTTCCTTTTCTGGTCACTGTAAAGTTTGAGGCCAGCAGGACATTGTTGGGAAGCAAATGGGGGAAAAGGAGCATCTAAAATCTTTACTTGGGCCTCAGGATCACAATTCCAGCTTCTCTGCAGCACTTCTGTTTATCAAAGCAGTGTGAGAGGAGGCTGCCCTGACCCAGATACAGGGCACTGACTCTATGCTAGTAGTTGTTTCTACAGGTAGCCTGGGGACAGAGGGAGTAAATGCAACAACTTTAGTTTTGGCTGAAGACATCAAGGCTCAGAGAGAGCTATTATGTCACCTCCCTGAGCCACCTAGCAACACAGGGACTTCCTTCAATAGGATACCACACATAGATGGCCTCAGGGAAGTTTTGCTCCCTTACCGTCACTCCCTAAAAAGGGCAGACTTCATAGAAGTATTTTAAATTAGGTGAGAACATGGCTTGATTGAATAATCCTCCCAACCCACCCCGCTTCCAAACAGACTCTTAAAATCAGGATTGACTTTCTTTTTTCTTTTTCTTTTTCTTTTTTTTTTTTTTGAGTTGGAGTCTCACTCAGTTGCCCAGACTGGAGTGCAGTGGCCACTCCTGGCCACCGCAGCCTCGACCCGCTGGGCTCCGGCGATCCTTCCGCCTCAGCCTTCCGAGTAGCTGGAATGACAGGCGCACGCTACCACGCCCGGCTGATTTTTGATTTATTGTAGAAATGAGGTCGCGTCAAGTTGCCCAGGCAGGTCTTGAACTCACAGGCTCAGGCAATCCACTCACCTCAGCCTCCCAAAGCCCAGGATTATGGGCTGAGCCACCAAGCCCGACCCAGGATTGACTTTCTTTCTTTCTTTCCTTCTTTCCTTCTTTCTTTCTTTCTTTCTTTCTTTTTCTTTCTTTCTTTCTCATCTTGTCTTGTCTTCTCTCTCTCTCTCTCTCTCTCTCTCTCTCTCTCTCTCTCTCTCCCCTTTTGACTTGCTTTCTGCATGGCAACACATATGTATAAATAGACAGTGTGGGCTCATGTTGTGAACACAGAAATCTCCACCATCTGGCTTCTGCCACTCCTCTCCTGCCTTTTGTCCAGCCACTCCATTGGTGATTCATTCAACAAAGGTTCACAGAGCTTCCATCTCATGCCAGGCTCGGGGTTCAGTGCCAGGTCCTGTCCCCAGTGAGTCTGTGGTGCAGAGCCTGGTACCTGTCATTATAACAGCGACAGATGATCACCCTGCATATCAGAGTCACCAGTGGGGGGACATGAAGGAAGGTATGATTATACTTGCTTGGTTTACATCTGAGGAGGCTGCACAGGTAATTGTTGTGTAGCTGGATTCTGAGGACTGAGCTAGGGGCTAGGATGTGCAAATCAGGAGGAACAGGAGGCAGACATCAAAGATGAGGAGACAGATTGAAAAACAAGGCAGTGAAGAAGACCCATCCATCTAATAATTTCCATCCAATAACTTGAACATCCAGTAACTTCCATTCAGTAACTTGAATCACACATGTATAAAGGAGAAGGGGTTGAGACAGAGAATAACCCAGAAAGTGGCAGGGTAGGGGACTTTAAATTCAAGGGCCAGGAAAGACCTCTCTGAGAAGGCAGTAAACTAATGAATGGTCAGAAGCCCCTCATGTGAAGGAGGAGACCCTAGAATCAGGACTTGAGATGTGATCGGGAGTTGACATGGACTGGGGTTTTTAGAGGCAGCGGGAAGGACATGATCATGGAGTTGAGATCCCTTTGTGGGATGTAGACCAAAGGACTGGCCAAGGACAGGCTGGAATGTGGAATAGGGCACAGATGAGAAGGCTGGTGAGGCCTGTTGAAGTTGTGGACTTGATTCTTTTTTTGAGTTGGAGTTTCACTCTGTCACCCAGACTGGAGTGCAGTGGCCGCTCCTGGCCACCGCAGCCTCAACCTGTTGGGCTCCGGCGATCTTTCTGCCTCAGCCTTCTGAGTAGCTGGAACTACAGGCGTGTACTACCACGCCCGGCTAATTTTTTTTATTTATTGTAGAGATGAGGTCTCACCAAGTTGCCCAGGCGGGTCTCGAACCCGTGGGCTCAGGCAATCCACTCACCTCAGCCTCCCAAGGCACAGGATTACAGGCTGAGCCACCGAGCCTGGCTGGGCTTGATGCTTGTCACGTTTCAACAGCATCTACTGCAGGATGCCTGGGACAGCCTCTCACTATGAAGTTCATTGTGTCCTGAAGCCAGGGCAGGCCTGTGAAGCCTCCTCAGATGTAGACCAAGCACATATAATCATACTTTCCTTCATGTCCCCCCACCGGTGATTCTGATATGCAGGGTGCTCATCTGTCCCAGTCGCAATAGCATACGTCAGGCTCTGCACTGCAAACTCACCGGGGGCAGTAAAATACTGACAGAATGACAGCCTTTCTGCCAGAGGTGCCCACAAGCTTGTTGCCCATTTGCTCAGACCTCCCCTCTTCTTTCAGGTCCCAGCCCCTCAGTCGAGGCTGTATGTGTCCAAGCCCCATCGAGGACAGGGTTCGAGTCCCATCGGCATTTTACATACCACCTCTGCTTCCCCTGCTCCACCATGGAGACAAGGATGCAGAGATACAATAGTTCAGACAAGACAGAGCCCCTCTTCCCTCCCCCATTTCACAGGTGAGTAACTCGAGGCTCACACACACACACAAAAAGACTTCGTGAAGGCCTTGTGGATATACATGAACCAGACTTTCTCTACTCACTCCCTTTGCAGAACCTGATTTCTGTGCAGATATGGAGCTGTGGGGTCTGAAAATGTCTGGAAGTTCTAGAAGGCATTTACTTTGTTCATATCAGTTTTTCCCCTGATGAGAGTTGATAAGACAGGAGGTAGAGGCAGGGGGCCTCCAGGGAACCAGTGCCTGGATGCTCTCACCTGGCTGGTGCCAGCAGCATTGGGCTGTGTCTATTAACCAAAATAGGGGAGCACAGCCACACACTCCTCCTTACCAGGGCATATGACTCTCCTGTCTCCCTAAATCATTCCCAGTCAGTGATATACATTGCATGCATGTGTATATACACACTTAAAAAGACTATTTATTCTTAAACAAAGTGAAAGCCCAATAAACTTACCTTTTTCTGATTTCTCCTAGGTTCTAAGATAAATTTTTAAAAACAATTTTAATAATAGTAACTGCAAGAGGAAACTGTATTGCTAAAAACACTTGATCATTGGAAACAAGTAGAAGGAAAGCCTCAGGCAGTCTGTAGCCAGTCACAAATCAGTGTATGTCTACATGGATGTGTGAATCTGTGTGATTTGTGGTGTGTGTGTGTGTGTGTGTGTGTGTGTGTGTGTGTGTGTGAGTGACATGGGCCAGGCTTTTTTGTTCTTGCTGCTGCTTTGCTTTGCTTTGCCATTTGGTTTGGTTTCTCTTCCAGCAAGAGTCTAATCTCTGTGGAATAGCACCACCATAGTTTCCTTTACAAGGGACTCAAAAAAGCACAAGCATCTGAGCCAGGCTGACTTGGGCTTGGAGCTCTGCTGAGCTATTGATGCTTCCTAGACCTCTGCTCCTCATTGCTCCTTCTGTAAAATGGGTATTACAGGAAAAACTTGCTCTACAAGGTTGCCAGGAAGATGGGATGGTGTATATTGGTCACCCGTCCTTAAATCAAAGTGATTCCTTCCCCAGTGCTCCTCCTATAGCTCCCACTAGAATAACTCTATTTGGCATATAGTTGTTCCTTGGGTTCTCTGAATCTGTAAAGTGCCAGTGAGAACACCTGCTTGGGAGTTGTCCAGGATTAATAGGATGACTTTTTACAGGCAAACATCTTACTAATGTAACCATCAAGGAATCTAAAACACTGTGGGCAAGTTTAAATCAATCTTTGTAAAACCCATTCATTAAACAAAACCAAGGGAAAGATGGGACAAAATAAATAATGATAATTGTGGAAGTTAGGTGTGGACTATGTTGTCCTGTTAACTCTACTTTTGCTCATGTTTGAAAATTGCCATAGTAAAAGGGTATTTCTAGAGTTAGGAACCAGAAATTCCATGAGTTTTCGAGCCAATGTGGGAACTGCACAAACAAATGAAAAGTGGATATGTAGTAATAGGAAGGAAATAAAATTATTCAATTAAAAAAAAACAACAAGATAGGCTTAACAACAGAAAGTGATTGAATGATGAAAGTGACTTGAAATGCTCGTAACAGAGCCCATCACCAGGGAGAAAGAGTGGCAACCCAACAGATCAACACAAATTGTTTACTGGGGCCCTACATCCAGAATAAATAGAAGACTCCCTCTTTCCCTCTTCCTTTGGGTTCTTGTGGTCTTCTTGGATAAAAAGATAAAGTATACGTGAAATGATTAGAGATGCACACATATACATATATGTGTGATTTCCCTATGAGTGTACTTCCAAGTCTTTAAAAAAAAAAGGCAAAATGTGGTTCAAACAGTTATAGAAGATTATCTGGAACTGCCAGTGGTGCTAAACTGTACAAGCAAAAAATTAATGTGATTAGATTCATGTGTAAGCAATCATACAAATCCTAGGCATCTGAAATTTTAAAAATTATTTTTATTCACTGGCATATTTACAAGTGATATGTATTCATTGCAGAAAAATTATAACATTCAAGAAATAAAAAAGAAACAATCACCCCACCCTGTTCCCATCACCAAAAAGAAAATCATTATTTTGGCTTGTAGTATATTCTTTTGTAGACCATTTGCATACATTAAATAGCGATTTAAATGGTGCAGATCATCTTTGTCTTTAATCCTGCTGACCCTTCTGCACTGAGGCTTTGTTTTTCTTCAAGCTTGCTTGGATACAGGCCATTTTCTCTAAAATCTAGGTCTCTCCAGGGGTTGGCAGAGCCTCACTTTTCAGCTACTCACAGCTTCATAGGAAAGAATTTCTAAGATGAACCTAAAATACCTAACAGTTTTCTCAGGGAAGGAGACACAGGAAGAAAATTTAAAAATCTTTTGTCTTGGTTTAAGCAAAAGGGAAAGGCTTCATCACGTGGGCCCCCTATGGTTCTAATTGGAAGGCACTAAGGCAACTTCTAAAAGCAAAAATGCTGACCTAATATGTACTTCTTAAATAACTAAGCATGGTCAAGCCTGGTATGATATTGAAAACACTTTAGTTCCTTTTATTTTGCAAATGAGGAACCTGAGACCCAGAAAAGGAAAGTGAGGCTCCTGAGATCATTTAGTAAATTAGATGAGACCTGGGCCTCCAAAAGACATTTTGTCCCCTCTGGACACTGCTTTCACGGAGGCCCTGCACTGGCCTGCCACTGTGCCTCTCTTCCAAGTCACACGGGTCTAAGAAGATACAGAGATTCTGGATGTGGGCCTTCATGTGTGCACCCCACCCCCCAGGTAGCATTTGCCTTTCCTGAGGTCTCCTTGCCTTCCCCATTCTTCATACCCCACTCCACCTGCTGTCTCCACCCAGCTCAGTCCTTTCCTTCAAGAAGGAACATTCCCAGCACCATCCCTGCCTCACTGCTCTTGCCCTCTTCGGGACATTTGACCATTTGGAGAAGTCATCTGACACCAAGGACATGTTGATCCTGCCAAAGAGTGTATAAAAAACACTATCTCATATTTAACTTTTACCGCTAAGTCCACTCTTTGACAGAACCCCCAGCCCAACTTTGCTCACTCCATTCCTGAGTCTTGGTCTATCCTTCACCCATCTCCAGCCTTCAAAACTAGAAGGGTTAGGGGAGGGGTTAAAAATGTCTACTGCACACATGACTTAAGGGTAAAAAGGAAAAAGTAAACAGAAACCTTATTTATTTGGGGCATCATCAACACAACACTGTTGCTGAGGCAAAACAGTCATACTTGAACCTACATATCAATCTTCCTCTGGTCCACCATTGCCCCTGTATCTCAAGGTTGAGAGTCCTAGAAAACTGGAGACTTGTCTTCTTCCAGACCCTTGTCCAAGCACCCAGCACTGGGTCTGACACAGACATCACCCTTTATAAAACCACACCACCACCTTTATCACTCTTTAGCCCCCAACATACTTTATTTTATTCTTTAGCATTTATCAGCAATTATCATGCAATCTATTTGTTCATTCATTATTTTAATATCTTATCCCTCCCAGGGCTAATATCTGTTTTCTTTACTGCTGTGTTCTCAGTGCCTGCAAAGTGGTTGGGCACATGGTAGACCTTTCTATAAATAACTAATTATATAATGGACAACTAAATGATTGGGTGATTAGATATAATCAATAGTGTATTTACTTGACAAACCTATAATGCCTTATTATTTATCTGTAAGTTTGATATAGACCAATTACTTTATGAACTATATAGAAGAAGAAATGTATACATCTTCCAGAATATGTATCAAAACTGGCAGATATATAACAGATGCTTCATAAAAGCTTGAAATATATTACATTTGCTCACTCATAGAATGCATTAGGATGCATAGGTTTATAAGATACAAGATAACATAATCCTTTCTACTTGTTTTATTGGCAGGGAAAAAAAGGAATAACTTAGGTGAGTCTCCCTAATATAGTGACAAATGAAATAGAACCCACAATTTACAAATGAGCTATACCCTAATTGGCAAGACAAAGCAACTGTACTAAATTATGAATGACAATGCAAAGTAAGTATAAATTGTTTTTATATAAACTGGATTAATTTATAAATTTTAGCCAATGTGCATGTGGATTTTTTGTGGTTTTTGTTTGTTTTCCTCACATTTACAGTTTTTACAGAGAAAGGACACAGATAAAAATCAGCCAAGGGTAGAGATGCAGTGGGGCAGAATCCAAGATAACTTGAACCACTCTCCAACTAATCCTTGTCTCAAAACCTTCTAAGTCCACTCCCTGCTTCTGAGACAGTTTGGAGACTTGATCCTGCTAAACCTAGCTTTGACTGGCCATCAGTTTCCCCGGTGACCTTTGTAAGGGGGCTTCAACAAAGGTAGTTACATTGTAAAACAAAGGATATCATATAGAAGTTTTTTTTAAAGCCTCAAAGGTCCATTATTTTCAGTACTTTACTTCACAATACCAGCTTCCTCTTTGCTACATTTTTTTTCATCTCAAGAGTAGAGAAAATTGCCCATAAAAATTAGATTTTTGGTTAAAATCCATTTGTTTCTTTCCATAAAATTGCACACTTCTCTTTTAAGAAAGTGCATCTGTGTCTAGCAAAACATAAAGTCAGATCTGCAATGCTTCTTTGCTCTTGGAACCTAGACTCCCAGTCTTGAGCAAATGGAGTCCTTGGTCTCCTGCATGGTCAGCCTTCACCTGCTAAGGCCCTTGCTCTGTGTCTGGGCTGGGGTGGCACCACATGGGGCATTAGCCATGGTGTAGTTATCCTACCCTGGCTCTTGGGACAGCCTCCACCAATGTTTCAAGTTAGGACCCACATAAGGATGGATACATCAGAGTCTTCAGACGATATCAGTTACAACTACAACCTGAATAACTTATTTTTCCTGGGGGCCTGAGAAGTAATCTTTTCTATCTTAGTCTTAATTGGATAAAGAGCCACTGTGTCTCCATTTCCTCTAGAGGTGGGGTATGAGAAGTGTTTGGAATGAATGATCTATTCATGGAGATTCCACCTCCCCCCAATCTCATCCAAGTGATGCTCCCACAGCCACTTCCAGAAGGATCCTTTTAAAATATAAATCAAATTATGTCACCCTTATTGGAAACCACTAAAAGCCTTTTCTTCTCACAGATATCATATCTCAATGCTTTCCATGCCTTTTATTCTTAGTGAATTGTCCCATGGCCCCTCCTCAACTTCATCTCACTCAACTAGTCACACTGTTCTTCCCAAACACCAAGCACTCCCCCACTCCAAAGTTTCACTTTCTGCTCTTTCTTCAACTGTCCTCTTGCCTTCACTTCATTCAGATCTCTGAGCAGTACTTGTCTTCTTTGATCGTCCTACTCTGACCACCTTTTTACCAACGTCCACATCACACCCTCTTCCCTTACTCTGTTTGTCTTTTCTAATAGCAATCATCGCTTCTTACACTGTTTTTTTTTTTTTAATCATCTAAAACCCCCCACTAGAGAGCCAGCCAGTGCTGTCCATCCCATGCCAAGAACAGAGCCTAGCACATGGAAGACACTCAACAAATCCTTGTGGAATGAATGAAGTTCATACTTCATCCTGTCTGTCTCTTACTGAGAGTCTCAAGGCTCTATGTAGACAGAAACTAGTAAGAGTAATCACCACACCCCATGTGCTAAGTGTCTCTCTGCTCCCTCACCTGTACTGTGCCCAGTGCTCGCAATACCCCAGTAGGTGGAGAACATCCCTCCACATTATAAAAGGAGACAATGAAACTAAGTTCTTCAGCAATTCGACCCAAGTTGCACGGCTAAAAGAGGGCAGGAGTAGATTCTGGTCCCTCATCTGCTTGCATGACTGTACCAATCAGAAGAATATTTTAAAGATCCTCTTTTCTCTTATGGCTCTATGACTTCTGAAAATTTAGTAAGATGGAATACTGAAAAATCAAATTCTAGTGTCCTAGCAGTTCAGAATTTCCTTCTGATCTGAAGAAGAAAAGACAATGTCTTTTCCTATTTCTCATTTAATTCCATTGAGCCAAAAGAGACTGCCACTAACTCACCCTTCTCAAAGCCATCTGAACACATTTAGGGTCAATTTCTTCACCCATGTACAACCTGGATGTTTAAGACAATAGAAGCAGTTACAAGAAGATGAATCAATGACTCTCAAGTTCTCTGAGCCCCTGCCCTCTTCTACCCTTGGCTACATTCCCCTCCTTCTAGGTTTTCTGACCATCCTCATGGGCGACCTACCCATGTAGTAGATTGGCTTCTCTATTCTTCTCACTACCTGCTGGCAGCCTCAGGCCACAACACCCAGTCTTGATGCCTATGGTGATGAGGCTTCTGGGGCCTCTGCAATTTGACTTTTGCTGGCCAAGCTGTCATAGTACTCCGGCTTTGCTGTTCCCTGAGTGGGCAATACATTCCCACTGCCAGTGATGTAATCCCCAAGATGCTCATGAGCTTGTGTCTTTAGAAGGTGAGGAGAAAAATCTGTGTAGAAGGCAGGAGGAGCCAGCTAGCTGCACTCTGTCTCCCTTTCCAGTCCCACATTCACCATTTGGGTCATGCTGCATTTTTTACCTCCCTCTTACCCTTCTTTGAGACTCAAGGATGGAAGGGTTACAGTATGGTTGGCTCTCACTGTCTGTTTCTTTTTGTCACTGATTTACTTACTGTGAGCCTTCAGTGCACTGAAAAATGTACATTCATTGTTGTATTTTATGCTCACAACAACCCCTTAGGGTGAATTTTCCTATTTTGAAAGGAGGAAACTGAGATTCAGAGGTTATCTGGTCCATAGTCTTGTAGCTGTTAAGTGACCAAGTCATTTCATGGTTCTGATATCAGGAAACACAGAGTGACAAATGTAAATATGAAAAAAATTCTCATTTTTTCTAACACTTAGTAATATAGTCTATATAGACAAAGATGTATACATAGAATGTTCATCTTGGCACTATTTATAATTTTGAAAAACTGGCAATAACCTAATATCAACACAAATAATGAAAACTCCATATAATGATAGATTAGGCAGTCATCAGGACCAATGATGTAGAGCTGTGCTTATTTTTATGTAAATTTGTCTAATGCACATTGTTGAATGAAAAAGGCAAATTGGAGAACAGGTCCACCAATGCCATTCTCTGGAAGTTAACATCCTTATGTGTCTTCTACAGCTTGTGTTTGAAGGTATTTAGACACAGAGAGAGAGAGGAAGTGATAGAGAAAAAGACAGCTTAAAAAACAGGAACAAACTATACATACCATTCTGCAACTTGCCTTTTTTCACCTCATCTTATATATCAATTGCAGTTGATTTAGATTTACCTTATTATTTGAAATGGACACATCTCACTTATTTATTTAAATGTTTGTTTATTCAGCATTTATTTAAATATTGCCTATTACATGCCAAGGACCATACTAAGCACTAAAAATCTGTTCTCAGACAGTCTAATAGACTGTTATTTCACTATTCCTCTAATGATTTTTATTTGTTTGTTTTTCCTGTTACAAACAATACCACATCAATCATCTATGCATATATGTGTTGCTTTGTTGTGTGTCCCAGGGATAAATTTCTAGAAATGATCTTACTTGGTCAGAGGGTAAGTCCAGCTCCAATTTTGATGGAATTTTTTTTCCTGAACATCTTAATGGTTAGAGTTCAGTCAATAGAGGAACATGAACATTTTTCTGTGCCAGGGAAGAATCCAATGCAGACTTTGGAACAGAGAACTTGGTTTGTAAAGTGGGGCTTATTGCAAGCAAGAAAAAAATAGGAAATCACTGCATAATACACCCAAACTATGTACCTGGAGGGTTCCATAGATTACCAAATGTTTTCCTCTCAACGACTGTGATTCCCAAGAAGCAATACAATAGGTATCAATTATTTTTTTTTTTTTGAGTTGGAGTTTCACTTTGTCACCCATGCTACAGTGCAGTGGCATGCTCACGGCCACCCCAGTGTCTACCTGCTGGGTTCAGGCAATCCTTCTGCCTCAGCCTTCCAAGTAGCTGAACTACAGGCACACGCTACCATGCCCGGCTAATTTTTTTATTTTTATTGTAGAGATGATATCTCGTCAAGTTGCCCAGGCTATTCTTGAACTGTGGGCTCAGGCAATCTGCTCACCTCAGCCTCCCAAAGTGCAGGGGTTATAGGTTTGAGCCACCGCAGCCGGCCTCAATAATATTTTTTAATGAGCGAATGTGAGATAGATGTTACTAACACCATCCACAGGTGAGGCCCCTGAAGCCAATGAGTGAAAACCTTGTTCAATCCCACCCAGCCTGCCTATGCTAGGGCTTCTGCCCAGAGGCCAGTGCATTCACCTACAGGGCAGGTGAGAGGGAAGGTGCCTGGGGCAAAGGAAGTAAGGGCTCCTCTGCAGTGCTGCCCTCCTGTGATAGAAGTCTGTAGAGCCAGAGCTAGAAAAGCAAGAAAGAGTATCATCATATTGGCAGTGCCTAGAGAGCCCTGGTTGTAGAGGGACATTACCCATCCTTCTTGTTTAAGAAAAAAATAAATCTACTTTCTTAATAGGTATCACTCTGCCTCCCCTGTCTGCCGTGCCAACATCCTTTGCCCTGGCCCTCTGGCAGAACAGTATCAGTCATTTTGACAAATTGTGTGAGCTGGCCTCTCCTGTCTGGCTTCTCGCTCTCCCACCTTTGCCAGGAGTGGGAGAAGGTCTTGACAAACATTTAGAAAATGAGGAGTAATAGGAATGGGGTCATGGAAACCAGTGATGAGCTGGAAACACTGGCTCAGAGGGGCCCATGTTATGCATCTCTTCCCAACTCCCGCATTCAGACAGCTATTTGCATTTAGACAGCTACTTATTAGGAGCTTAAATTTGTCCATGGTGGGTGGGAGTATTTACTTCATGAACATTGGCAAATGCTACAAATTGGTCTTTTCTAAAGAGTTGTTGTTGCTTAACATTTACCACTCCTGCAAAAGCTAGAAGGGTCCTAGCCCACAACTTCTCAGTAACCCTTCTGACCAAGACTGGAAAGTGAAAGGCTCCTGGCCCAATTTGCACAAGCCCACCCAGGGCTTGTTCTGTAAACATGTGCTGTGTACCTGGTTAACCCAGAAGCATTCGCATGCTTGCTGTATGGTGTTAGCACTCGTCTTCCCATTTGTAGGAGAGAAAACTGAGATTCAGAAAGAAAGGCATAGCAAAAGGCTCACCTCCTTAACAAACACTGAGTGCCTACTGTGCTCAGCTGTCTGCCTCTCCCAGTTCATCCTCTCCTTGAATTCCTTCAAGCACTCACACATCTGGCTTTGTACTCAAATCTCCTCTGCCCCTCTTTACTTGTTAGTTCCTCCTCCCTTCCTGTCTCCACAGAGACAATAACTGGCCACATATCTGAAAATGTTCAGAGGTAGTGCAGTGATTTCCCAGAGTCGCAGTGATGCTCCAGTCCCAGGCTCTTTCAGGTGATACTTCATCCATGGAGGCAGTAGGTGACCTGGGCAGCCACTGGCCTCGCATGCTGAAAAATAGCAACTATTGGTCTCTTTACAGAGCTCATTGTTTGCAACTAGTCACAAATCCTTTGGCCAAGGGCATCACACTGTCTGACTGAGTCCTTTCTTCCTGAACCAATCACTAACAAAATAAAATATTACTTTACTTTGTGGAGCTGGGACTGGAGTTGACATCTCTTTTGGCCCTTGGGAATGTAGGGAAGAAGTGATGGGTGTTACTACCAGAAACTGCAAACAAGGAGAAAATGAAACAAATGCTTAGTACACACCTATCTTTTCTACCCACCACAGAGCTCCGTTTGTGCTACATAGTAAACATTGAGATAACAGAGTTTCAATATGACTCATTTGTTATGCTCTTGTTGTATCCTACGGAGCATGTCTCTATTAAGCCCTGGTGAAGAGCAAGGTCAGGTGAGATTAACCTTCCTGTGTCTGTAATTTGACTGCCCCAGAGTGGATCATCATGGTTTTGGAAGGCTGTTAGGGATGTTGAAGGAAGTGGTTTGCCCCTGCCCTACGCCAAATATGGCCTTTGCCACTATTCTCATGAAGAGGTTCTAACCACAAAGGTTCCAGAGTTAACCAAACCACTGAGAAAAAGGAGAGAGAAAATTCTGATACTGTACCACCATCGGTCTGGTTGCCTCCTCTCTCCTTCCCTTACAAGAGCTCGATACCTTTTACTAGACTTTCTGGTGTTTCCCACCGCCTTCTGGTCTGCCAGTGGCAACTCTTCATCTCTTCCACTTCAAGTCCGCTCCTGTCCAGTGACAATGGCACAAATGCTGGGGCCTCAGTGAACAAAAGGCTTTCCCTTCTCCACCTACTTCTGCCCCTAGTTGGGGGTTGACTCCTGGTCCTGTGAATGGGACAGATAAGATGGTGACGGATCCTCACTTTAGGCTTTACTTGTTTGCTGTTGCTTTCTAATTATCTTGTTTAAAAAGTAATATATTTGGCATCATAAGAATTTGTTTTTTGCCAAATACCTCATGAAACTTACACAAAAGATTCATACTGCCATTCAGAGCATCCAGGGGCTATGAATGAGTTCTACATTGGGTAAAGGGAGCGTAATCTCTGCTTGGGAGCAAGAGTCAGGAGGTGTTTGCAAAGAAGAGGATGCTCAAACTGGGACTCCAAGGATGAATAGGAATTTCCAAGTTGACAAGCCAGTGATGGCTATTCCCAGGAAGTAGGTAGCATCTTTGAATGAGTGACTGACTTAGGATATGAATCAGGTCTTTTTGCCAAGGACTATAACTCATTCATTATATCATATTCTGGAGATTTCTGGAATGAGTATCCATTTCTTAACAGTGAATATTGAATTTTACTTACTATCTAGCCCCTGGTAAGGCAAATTTATCACAACAAGCCCAAGAGCACCACCTTCAGGTACTATTTGAACAGTTGTGTGTCTACCTTCCAGACTTTTCTCTGTGTTCCTATGATCATATGCTGCCTATAATCAACCTATTATTATGCACACTTTTTTCTTTTACAAGCTTGACACTACTTTCTATCAAGAGATATAAGCAAGTTGCAATGTAATAAGTACACCATAATCACATTTTTTGGGTCTTTTCCTGCCATAAAGAATGCTGCAAAGATATCATTGTGCATACACTGTTACACAATGGCAATCTTATTTCTGTGTTATATATTCCCCGAAGTAGATTATTGGTCAAAAGTTATATGCATTTTTAATTTTCATAGAACAGATTGCTTTCTGAAAGGACTGTAGTAATTTATAATCCCATCAGCAATATATGAAAAGTCTTTTTTCTCTAATCCCTCGCCAGCCATGAATTTCATAAATCCTATTAATTTTTGTCAATTGAATGGTAAGAAGTTATATATCTCATAGTTAATTATATTCCTGTTTCCCTGACTCTGAGTGAGGTTTAGCATGTAGCTGACTTGCTGCTAAGGCAGCAGCTGGTGAAGTCACCCATTGCAGTGCAGAAGGAAGTAAGCGCCTATAAGTTAGGAACTTCATGTCTTCATGTGCATGCCACTGGTCCTTCTACTATGTCTGAGGCAGATGGCACCAGTTGACAATGGCTTCCTCTTCGTCTGCCATCAGAGGCAGCCTCAGAATCCTTCTTTAACATTATTATACAGGAGAAACCATAACTCTTGTGCACTGCTGGTGGAAATGTAAAATGGTGCAGCCTTATAGAATATAGTATGGCAGCTCCTCAAATAATTAAAAAGTAGAATTACCACAGGATCCAGCAACATAAATAGAAGCATTCTGGTGGAAACAACCCAAATGTCCAGAGACAGATCAACAAAATGCATATATATATATTGTGTGTGTACACACACCCACCCACCCACACACACATATAGACACACACAATGGAATATTATTCAGCCTTAAGAAGGAAGGAAATACAACATGGAAGAATCTGAGGATTTGATACCAAGTGAAATAAATCAGGCACAGAAAGACAAATACTGCATGATTCTACTTATATGAGGAATCTAAAGTAATTAAATTCATAGAGATAGAATGATGGTTACCAAAGGTTGAAAGGAAGGGGAAAATGGGAATTGTTTATTTAGGTACAAACTTTTACTTTTGCAAGATAAAACTGTTCTGAAAATCTGTCTCATAACAATGTGAAATTACTTAATACCACTGAACTGTACACTTAAAAATGGTTAAGATGGTAATTTTATGTTAATGTGCTTTTTAAAAACCACAATCAAGAATATATTCTTTAAAAAGCTAAATGGATGTATAAACAACTTTATGTCAAACTTATTTTAACAACTAGGGTAAGTAGACAAAATCTTAAAGAAAAACTCCCCATAATTCAACCAAGAAGAAATAGAAACCTGAATTATAATATATTTATTAAAGAAAATTGAATTTATGGTTAAAATCTCCTCTTAAAGAAAATACTGGGCTCTGATAATCTTATAAGCAAGTAAAATGAAGCTTTTAAGAAGCCATAAATAAATAATATAAATAGGCCAATTATATATCATAGTAAAAGATGGTTGTCCTGTGCTTAGAGGTAAAGCAGAGAAGGGAAAAATGTGTGTGAGAATTCTGTTAAAATAAGATGAACAAGGGTGGACTCACTGTGAACGTGACATTCAAACCAAGACTCAAAAGGGGTGAGGTGGTCAGTCCTGAGTTAGGAAACCCAACAAGAACAGCAAATGCAAAGCTTTGAGGTAGGAACTAACACAGCTTATTTTTGTTTATTGTCTGTCTTTCTCCTCTCAAGGTGCCAGTTCCTTAGAGGCAGGGGTTGTTTCTTGTTTCTGCAGTATCTCCCTATTCATTCAACAATTCTGGCACAGAGTAGGTGATCAGAATGAATATTTGAGTCAGAGGTTTCTTATCCAGAGAACATAAAATAACTTCTGTCAATTCATATTAAAAAATAAACAAAGATTAAAAGAGCATGAGCAAATATATATATATATGGACACTTCATAAAAGAGGATATATGAATACAATCCTCTTAGTAATCAGGAAAATGCAGTTGAAGGCTACCCACCATCTTACAGAACTTGAGAAATCTGATCATGCCAAGGCTTGGGAAAGATATGGAGTAATGAAGGCTTGTATGCAGCTGGTGGAAATAAATTAGTTGACTGCTGCTATGGTCTGGATGTTGGCTCCTCCCACCTCCCCCCCTCAAATTCATATGTTGAAATCTAACTACCAGTGTAATGCTATCTAGGAGGTAGAACAATCTGAGAAGTCATTAAGTCATGAGGGTAGAACCCTCATGAATGGTATTAGTGTCCTTATACAAGAGGTCCCAGAAAGCCGTCTCACCCCTTCCACCATGTAAGGACCCAGCTAGAAGTCACCAACTATGACCTAGAAAGTGAGACCTCACCAGACAATGAACCTGCTGGTGCCTTGATCTTGGACATCAGGCCTCCAAAATGTCAAGAAATATATTTCTATTGTTTATAAGTCACCTAGTCTATGATATTTTATTATAGCAGCCCAGATGGGCTAAGAAAACAGTCTTGGAAAACAAGTTGGCATTATCTTACAAAGGAGACTTCATGTCTACCTGGTGATCCAGACATGATGGTCAAGGGCCAGGTCCAGCTGACGTACAAGGCAAAGCAAGGCAAAGACTTGGCTGATTTGATGGGTAAAGTAAGAATGGCAACTTTTAGGGTTAGAAAGTGTTATGGGTTAAATTGTGTCCCCCAAAATTTCACGTGTTGAAGCCCTGGTTCCCACCACCTCAGAGTGTGACCTTATTTGGAAATAGGTATGTTGCAGATGTAATTAGTTAAGATGACATCAATATGATTGGTGTCTTTATAAAAACAGGAAATTTGGACTCACAGTGAATGCCATTTGAAGGTTGGATTGATGCTGCTCAAAGCATGGAGAGCCGGAAATTTTCAGCAAACCACCAGAAGCTAAGAGAGAGGCATAGAGCAGATTCTCCCTCATACCCTTCAGAAGGAACCGACTCTACTGAACCTTGATCTCAGACTTTGGGCTTCCAGAACTATGAGAAAATAAACTTCTATTGTTTAAGGCAGCCAGTGTGTGGTTTTTTTGCTATGGCAGCCCCAGGGCACTAACCCATAGTTTGTTACTTCCAAAGACAGTGTAAAGAAGAGTAAGACAAGATGCCAGCTCCCTATGGTTCTTGTTCCATACCCCAGAAAGAACAGTACAGGAATAGAAGTGACGAGGTGGCTGCAGAGGGAGTTGTGGGACACCCCATGCTAAGAAGCCAGCTCTAGACTGCAGCTCTGTTCTGAAGGGGCGGGGCAGGATTTCCCAGACCCCCATCACAACTTGGGAGGCCATGAGAAACTGTCCAATAGGGGAAAGAGGGAGGCAAGTAGGAGATGGCCTGGGGGCCGCTCTTCCCAAGCCTGGAATCCTCTGATTTCCTGGCAGGATCACAAGGCTACTCAAGTTAGCTGCAATTGAAGCCTCTGCCTGTTTGGCCTATGTGGATACAGGCAAGGTTGCCTGGGTGTCATGGCAAAGCCATTCCCTTATAAGCAGTGGTTTTCAAATCATGTTTGGTCATGTCTACAGCCAGAAATACATTCAAAATTATATATTTATATATATTATAAAATATAATAAAGTAAAATAAAAATATAATATAAATATTATATATAATATACATTATATATAAAATACACATATAAGTGAAATGAAGCAATCTTTACCCTTACTGCGTACCATGCTGTCTATTATATCATTCTTTGCCATGTTATTAAAAAAATTAGATTGACACTCCACTAAATTGACTTCACAAACCACACATTGGTAACAACTCAGTGTATAAAGCATTCAGTAATTCTTGTACATGAGCTGAGAAACACACATGAATTTCACAATGGAATGCTTTGTTTGTTTAACATACCCTCATAGAGTACTTACTATGTGCCAAACACCGTTCTAAGCATTGTAAAAATATCAACACAAGTAATCCTCACAAGAAAGCTGTGAGTTAGGCAGTATTATTACTCCCAGTTGGCAGATGAGGAAGTTAAGGAGCAGGTGGGAGAAGGGCCCTTCAAGGTCACACTTTAGAAGAGGTTCTCAGCAGGACTTCAAATCTGGTACGCTTGTCCTTCATACTAGGTAACTTTTTTCACAGGGCAAGACACATAAACAACCCATCAAATTTAGGTAGTTAAACGTGTATACTTCACAATGGAGTACCCAAAGCGGTAAATCTTGAACTATTGCTACATTGAACTGCATGTAAGCATTTTAGAATGTTGAGCAAGTTACAGTGTAGAACACTATAGAGTACCATATTTAACACAAATGGTTTTATAAAGCTTAAAAGCAAACAAAATGAACAACTTTCTTTAAGGTTTCATATATCTGTGGTAAATTATTTTCTTAAAGATGTTGACACCCAAAATTCAAGGTATGAGGACTTATAGAGGGGTTGTCTTTTTTTTAAAAAATTAGATTCAGAAGTGCATGTGCAGACTTGTTACATAGCTATATTGTAAGATGCTGAGGTTTGGGCTTGTCTTGAACCTGTCACCCAAATAGTGAACATAGCATCCAATAGATGTTCAACCTTTGCCCCCTTCTCTCTCAACTTCCCCTTTTTTTGCAGTCCTCTGTGTCTATTTTTCCATCTTTATGTCCACATGTTTCCATTGTTTAGCTCCTACTTACAAGTGAGTACATAAGGTATTTGATTTTCTGTTTCTGTGTTAATTCACCTAGAATAATGGTCTCCACTTGCATCTGTTTTGCTGCAAAGGACATGATTTCTTTCTTTTTTAATGGCTGTGTAGTATTCTATAGTGTATTCATACCACATTTTATTCATCTAGTCTATCACTGATGAGTACCTAGATTGATTCCATATCTATGCTATTGTGAAGAGTGCTGTGATAAATGTATAAGTTCAAGTGTCTTTTTAGTAGAATGATTTATTTTCTGTGGGATGTATACCCAATAAAGGGATTGCTGGGTAGAATGATAGTTCTATATTTGGTTCTTTGAGAAAATTCCAAACTGCTTTCCATAGGGGCTGAACTAATTTACATTCTCACCAACAGTGTGTTGTTTTTCTCTGTAACCTCACCAACATCTGTTATTGTTTGAC
>CAUYQG010034168.1:15000-30502 GCA_963574415.1 Tarsius wallacei | reverse complement strand
CATGTTTGTGCAGACTCAGTCTTGCCATGTGCCGACATCGCTCACTTGGGTGTCACACATCGGGACCACGCAGCAGACATGTGAGTCCACACGGGAGCCCACTCCTGACACGTGCCCACTGTAGCCCAGGTGCCCCTCCGTGGCTCGTGAGCAGAGAGTAGACACCCTCCACTCCTTCACCCCACCCCTCCCCAGGAGCTCAGGACTTGACAGGGTTCCCACGGCTCTGGACAGAAGTTCGCCCTCAGTGACTTTCCACAGGAAGGACCATTGATTGAGCACCTGCTGCGTGTCAGACACGGTCCATGAGTTACCCCAAGGCTTCCCCAAACCACACCAGGGAGAGCAGAGAACTGGGACCAGAGGAGTCGTGATGCATGTGTCCTATGGCCAGCACCCGGAGGAGCAGAGCGGGGTCTGTCTGCAAACCCTGGGCCTCTGCGTGGGGCCTGCTGTCTCTGCAGCCTGAAGTTCACAGGTCAGAGACTGAGGGACGTGTGGGGCCCACACCAACAGTTCACATGAGGAGGCGGGTGGAAATGGGCACGGGTGTGACTGCAGCGCACACCTGAAAATGGCCAGACCAGAGAGCTCCCTCTGGGCTACGGCAGGATCTGGCTTCTCACCTCTCCCGGGGGCCTGGTACCCACAGAGGTTGGACTTTTCTGCACAGCAAAAGCACTTGTTTGTCAACATATATATATAAATGCTTAAAAGATGCCCCCATTTTGATAGCCCCAGTGTGACACATCTTCATTTTTTAATATACCAGGGGCCTCAAAAGCCAGAGGACCTGCCCCTCTCTCAATCTCTGGGTCTTAAAAGACCAAAAGCATCCAGGCCCCCGAAGTGGGATGCGGTGCCCCATCGACCTTGTGCTACACCCGCTTCCCCCATGGTCTCTGGGCAGTTTGGGGTTCCCGGTCCCTTGTGTGCTGGTCCCACAGGAGAAGGCAACTCCCAGCCTGAGGCACACGAGGCAGGCAC
This sequence comes from Tarsius wallacei, assembly GCA_963574415.1. Taxonomy (NCBI): domain Eukaryota; kingdom Metazoa; phylum Chordata; class Mammalia; order Primates; family Tarsiidae; genus Tarsius; species Tarsius wallacei. The sequence goes on along the minus strand of CAUYQG010034168.1, from coordinate 29,515 downwards.
CATCTCTCTCACCCTGACCCCATGGAGGGTGCTGAGCTGTTGCCTGGATGCTTCTGGGAAGGCAGCCCTGGGACTCTGGGAGGACCATCCAGGCATACCCCTGGGGCGACGCTGGGCCTGCCGGACAGTGGGCAGGGCTACACCTTGTCTTTCCTGCCCATTCGGTCCCTCCCAAAAAGGGAAGAGGTTGAATGACTTCTACGACCTCTTTGAACCTCCAAATGGAAGGAACCTCATGTCACCTGCTCACTGGACAGAGGAGAGGACCATGTCCCCATGGGCGTCCTTCCGATGGTGGCAGTGAAAGCTGAAGCCCCATGCCCCCAGTCCAGGTCCCCCTGCGACCCTCAAGGCTACTTTGGGACAGCAGGCTGCAGTCACCCACTCATGCCCGAGGTCACAGCCACAGATATTCAACCAGTACTCATCCCTGTCACCTTCACTGGGATTCAGCTGGTGCTGTCCATTGCTAAAAACGCTTCTCAAATAGGATAGCTTTTGGAGTTGGTTGAGATTAGAAATCAAAATGCAAACATTTCTTTAGTTGAAGTTTATTTATGGCATTTCTTAGCAGCAGTCCTAAACAAGCCGGGCAAAGGAAGCACTCGTGTGGATAAAGCATTGCACAGAACACCTTTGAGATAACAAACCTGGGTCACCGCGTGGGCCACCCCTCCTTCTGACATGAACTGTCCCACACCTTTGAATAGGGACCTCCCTGAAGAAGCAATATCATGTAGGGTTTAAGGCCCCAGGTTGCAGCAAGAAAGACAAGGCTCACACTGGAGGCCTTGCACGGACTGGGTGTGTGGCCTGGGAGCAAGATGTCATCATCTCCCTGAGCCTCAGTCTATGCAACCACGTGGCAGTGACACCACGGGGCAGAGGCACGGAGTGATGAGATGAGCCCCCCCATGGATCCAGGCACACGGGCAGCTGCTCCAGTGGAAGCTGGGGGTCCCTTCCACTTTGTTTCACAGGTGAGAAGGCTCACAGACCAAGGAGGGGTGCTCAAGGTCACGGGGTCGTGGGGTTGACTCTGTCCGCAGCATCGTGCACCATGCACCTGACCAAACTCAACCCGTGGGCCGAGGGGGCTGTGCCCGTCCCCCACAGAACCCGGCACCTGTCTCTGCAGTCGTCAGGTGCCCTCGCGGGAGTCTCCCAACGGGGCATCCACCACTTTCCCATAGCAGTTGGAAATGTGAACTCACCGGTGTAGACAAAGCGCCCAGGAGCACCTTTGCAGAACTGCTTGGATTTGTAGGAGAGGGTGACTTCCACGACTCCGGGAATGTGCCGCGGCGGGGTCTGGACTCGGATGGCGTGGGGCGTTATCAGCTACAAAAACCACACAGTGAACAAGCATTCAGCAGCGCTGGCCGTGAGAGGCGGACACTTGCCCATTGGAGATAATTACCAAAATGAGCGCAAATTGGACCCTCGTCTCGGAATGCTCCCTTCTAGCTGTCACCCAGAGACTCGGGACCTACGGTGTTCTTTAAGAAAAATATCTGCAAACGATCCTGGGTTTTAGTTTGCAGGAAAGGCCACAGGGCATCATTCATATGAAAATTGCCACCATATGTCTCCTTAAACCTGCTTCTAGTAATTCTAGCACTAATTGTTCCAGGGTACAGGGGGACCTCCTACAGCCGGTTTTAAACCCCAGGTTGCTTTGCAAGGGGTGTTCTGTGCCCACCCATGGGAGAAGCCCCGCCCAGCCCAACCGTCCGCGAAAGGGGGCTTTTGCCATAGGGTGCCTCGTGTCAATACCCCACCGACAGCGCGTCAAGGCCATTCACGAGAACAGCGGCCGCCAAGCCGAGCGATTTCACAGGCTCACCTCACTCCACACCAACATAGTTCCGAACACAACTTGCAGCCCGTCAAAGAAGTTGTCTCCAATTATGATCACGGTGGCGCCCCCCGTGGTCCAGCCTTCACTGGGACTGATGGCCTTGATGCACGGCGTGGCTGCTCACACAAGACAGAGAAGGCTGACCTTAGAGTCCCGTCCTGCCTCCGACACCGGGCCACTCGGCCACCGCGCGTCCCGCCAGCCGCCGCGGGAGGAGAGACGTGCCACTCCGCCAGGTGGCACGCAAAGGGCAATCGTAGATCAGCGTGTTGATGTGTTTAAAGCACACTATTAAATGTTTTATAAAGCAGAAGCCGAGCTATGGAATACTAGTGGGCAAGAAAAAAATGGCTTGATATAGCAAATTACGTGTCAGGGCAAATATGACTATTACAAATGATTAAGCATCGCATGCATGTGGCATGTCGATTTATCTGCTTTGCTGTACAGATCTAAGCAGAGTCAATCAAAAGGTTGTTGAAGGAGATGGAAGGAGCAAATGCCTTGCATTTCGATTCCTTATAAGCAGCTAATTGGGTTGGGTTTTTTCATCCGCGAACTTTGCCTTTTGGTTCAAAACTTCATTTTCCTCTGTCATTCCACAATTACTACTTTTCACTTCTCATCAGGAAAAAAAAATCAAAAGCACTATATTAATACTTTTGTCAAAGGTACACATTTTACATCTAATATTGTTTGTCGACAGGAATCCCCGAGCTGCTGGCCTGACCTCTCTTTGTCTCGGGAGCCCTCACATTTGCATGAGTTATTACAATGGTGCTTCGGCACCGGCGGCAGAGGCAGCTCTGCTGGGGGTGGGAGGTATGGGTGGGGGGGGGTCACAGACAGCAGACGGATGGTGTGCGTGGCAGGCAGGTGCGGGCGTGGCAGGGGGGCCAAGAGGCCACAGCCCAGGGAAACAGACAGGCAGGAGGCCCAGCACGGTGCTCTCAGCAGCCTTGAGCAGGGAGGCAGGGCCAGGGCTGAGGGCTGCCGGCCTGGTGGAGGCCAGCTTTGTTCCGGGCTTTGATCAGCCCTTCCTTTACATGGTGTTGGTGGACCTTTTTAACTGCCTTTGATGGCCTCTTCTATGCAGACTCCCACGCATAGGAGGTGCTCCTCAGACACACGCCTGCCTACCACCGGTTAAAGGCTCGGGGTCTCTCTCATCTGCAGGGCCTACGCTGCTCAGGCCAGGCCATTGTCCTCAGAACCCGCAGGCCTACTCTACCTTTCAGGTGAACAGGGGCATTGCAGGCCTGTGTCATGGATGGCTATGTGGCTCCCTAAGCTGTGCAGGTCTCTGTGCCAATAACAGGATCATACTCCACACGGTGGGAGCCCAAGAGAGAAGGAAGCCCCTACCCAAAGCCCCAGGGCATTCAGGGGTGTCATCTCTTCTTCTTCCTGACTTCACAGAAGGGGATGGGTAGGGGCAGGCACGAAGGTGCGTTGCAGAGGGAGGAGGCACCCTTTCTGTTCTGTGTCTCTTCCATCGCTCACAACAACGTGGAGGGATATTTGCTCAAAAAAAAGTAGTAACTGAGCTTGGTAAACAAGTGGCTTAACGAAGCCAGCTCCAGCCCCTGGCTTCGCTCCCTCACGACTCTGCGGCTGCAGACGAGAGCCCTTCAAAGGACATCGTGGGGACTTATGAGGTTGTTCATCTTATCTGAGCCCCCGCGTAGCTCGGCTTCAGATAAATCATCTTTTTAGACTCCGGGTCAGATCTGGTTGCACGTCTTCATAAGCGGAAGTCTTCCGGAAGCCCGCGTGCCACGGTTTCCCCGACGGGTCAGACGCAGCACTGTGCAGACACCGTCTAGTTAATCACCATTAGCTATTGTTGTTTAGCACACCGCCGACATGCCACCTTCCTTTGTTTGCTTTAATGTTGGACTAGCGGGGGTTATATTTGCTCATTCCACGCGCATCTCCCTCCGCAGCAGAGGCCCAGAGCACACACTGGGAACCTGCCCTTAACTAGCGCTGTTGACTTCATGCTAATAAGTTCATACAAATTTTCATTTCTGAGGCTTCCGAATGACATTTGCTTTTCTTAATTGCATGGAGAGCATTTGAAAAGGATCAGCTCTCTAAAGACTGACAAGTCTCCTCCAAGGGGGTGACCTTCATCAGCACAGCCAATTATGGCAAATAATTCACAAAAAAAAAAAATTACAGTAAACAAATTTACTTTGGAGGTGAGAAAAGAAAAAAAAGAATCCAGGATCTACTGCGTGCACAAGAGATTGCTATCTGGCAGCTGTGGCCCCGCGGAAAGCCACGTCATCTCGGAATTTGTGGTGCTTCTCAGTGGAAAGAAGTCGCGGGCCTGTCTTGGCCTCCTCCGCAGCCGACAGCCATCTTCCTTCTGCCTGCATTTGCATACATTTCAATGCACATATAGAGAGGGAACATGTGTTCGATGGGAACCATAGCAAAATGAATTACACAGACAGCGTTAGAGATCTAATGATATACGGCGCACAATACACTCAAGCAGATGACAGGAGCTGGGCCCGGCAGCTGAAGATGGCAGAGGAGGAGCAGAAAACGGTGGGCAAAGGGAGCCCCCAGCACCCCCGTCTCTCCCCAGGCCCAGTCCATTGTGGGCAGCAGCCCTCAAGACAGACCCGGCCTGCAGCTTTCCGTGAGGCCTGGCCTCCCAGGGCCCAGGGCCGCCAGGGTCCAGAGAAAGGAGGCGTGGCATGCCTCCCCTGCAGACCTGCCATGCACGAGCATGACCTGTTTTTAACTCTGAGGATCCTCTCAGCCTACTTGGGAGAAGAGGCCCTCGCTGAGAATACCCTCTGTGCCACTGACGACCCCTGCCAGCCTTCGCTAGGGGCCCCGAGCGGACGGGCTCGTCTTGTAGCCAGGGAGCCCGGGGGCTGGGGTGAGCATTTCAAAGAGTGGACACAGTTCAACTTGGAAACCAGTGCTGTGGACCAAGATATTCGGCTTTTCCCTTTTTTTTCCTTTTGGGGGTCTCTCTACCCTACCCAGTATTCTATTAGTAAACAGCCTCCCCGTCCTGGTTCCGTTAATCAGCAAGCCGTCTTGAGTAATATCACAGCATTTGTCACCTTCCTCTGCATTCACAATATTGAGGCACTCAAACAGGCCTAATCTTGCCTCATGAAGACTTCTTTGTTCTGCCTGCTAAAATGTCTTGTAATTGTGCTTGGGATGTCCAGATGGCTGGCTGATACTCCAGCTGATAGGATTATACCTTTACCTCTCCTAGGGCCATCTGTTCGCTTTAACTCGCTAAAGCCCCGCAGCCTGGATTCAGTTGTCCTTATTGCATAAACCTAACCGCATTACGGCACTTGGCATGCAAATCGCTTCTGTGCTGCAGGCCGGGTGCTGGGCAGGGCTCGCGGAAGGTTTAAGCAGGGTTGGAGTCGTTTACGAGGGGACAAGTGACAAGGAAAGAAAATTAAAGCCTGAGTTCTACCGTGTCGTGCTGGAAGGTGGAACGGTTGTTTTCCCTCACTTGTGTTCAATACTGTAAATAATCTGCCTTGCTTTTTGTGAGCTCAAAGGACGCCGTGGCAGACATCCACAGCAGCAGCAGGGGGAATTCGTTTACTTGGAAACCATCAGCGAGTGTGTACACACTGCTGGTGAATATTAGATGATTGGATAATGAGGTGTTAGCTAGGAGAGGCTGAACACAAGCACAGAGCTGCGATTTTGGGGGGCACTTTTTCCTTAAAGAATGTGGGACTGATGCAAAACCAGCATGCACCCCTGTGGTCTGTCCTAACCCCGCAGAAGGAGGAAGGGTGCTTCTGGGACAAGAAGGCCAGGCCTAGAGTAACTTCCTAAGGGTCAACTCTCTCAGGAAGCAATGGAAGTATAAAGCCCTGTGATTTTTTTCTAGGGCACTTGATAACTAGGCATTAATTACAAACAAAAACAAAAACCAAAAAACAACCCCACTGTTTACGACAAATGCCTTTTTCTTGAAGACCTGTAAATGTTAGTCCTCTATCACCTATTTTCATTTTAAAATTCACAGTCGCTTTCTAGGGTAGGACAAGATATTTCAGTCCCTTGCAAGAAAGTGACCTGGCTGAAATGTCGATGAAATATTGAGAGACAAACATTTTAAAAATCCAGAGCAAGACTGCTTCTGCAAATAGCTTTTGATGAGTTGGGTTTTATCTCCAAGGTACCCACTAGTGGCCTTTATTTTTCTAAACGCTACATTTTCTGCTTACAGTCAAATGCATTTTCATGCTACTTACAAAAATAAATACTTGTACTTTGCTCAGATCATAATAGCTCATTAGAGGAGGCTGATTTTGGACCCAGACTACAACCTAACACCAGAGGGCTGAGGAGGCCTCCTTGAACCTATCGCCTTGCGAGCTCCTCTCTCTGGGGAAGTGAGAAACTGAGGATGGGGATTCAACCTTCTTAATTGTGAACCTCATTAGTGATGGTTGCTAAGCAAAACACACACCTACCTTCAGTGCATATGAAGGAGATAAACAATACGTCACAGGCTCTAATGACTCTGGTGCTCAGGGCGACCTTTAATTATTATATTTTTGTTCTCTTACACCTTAGTCATTAATGTAGAAAAACAAATTAGTCTATTTTTGTGGACCACAGCAGATTCATAAACAGTCTTCCAGTTTTTGTGTCTGAATCCGATTTCATTCTGATTATCGGCACATGCTCCATTCATTTTCCTGTGTGTGTGCACCTGTCTGCCTCACGTGTGGTTCTTGAATGTGGGACCTCAGGATAGAAGATCTGTCTTAAAACCATTTAGTTTTATGAGCTCTTTGCTCCAAAGGATTGGCTCACACCGTTTGTTTGCAATTCACTTAAAAAAAAAAACAAAAAAACAAAACAACTCCCATTGCTTTCTCAACAATTCATGTTGGTCAGAATCTCATGATTATTATGAAATGTGAAATGTTACTGGAGAAAACGGATCACATTTTAAAGGGGATGTGTTACGTGGTGGGTCTTGCACATGGAAGGAGGCAGAATGTGATTGAGGGACTTGGTATAAGGTCCGCTGTGTGAGTCTTTCTGAACTCTGACCCGATATCCAAGTACATTTCTCTCTACCTACCACTCTTAAGGAAACCCTGTTCTTCTAACAAGCAAAACAAGAAGTCAATCAACTGAAAGCATTTAGTAAAAGGAACAGTTTATTCTGGCTTTTTTCCCCACCCCTTCCTCTCTCAAGCATGCACACACGCACACGCACACACACACACACACACACACACACTCCACCCAGTGACAGAAAATGGTCCTAGCAGTCCCTTCTGAGCTGACTGGAACAGGATGGAAACACCCACTGAGATATGCATCAAGTAACTGGGGGATGAGCTTCTGGATGGGAGCTTCCGACAAGCCAAAATAAAACCAAATAAATTAAAATTGCAAGAAAAGCGAGAAGCAAAAGAAAGCTGAGAAACATGATGGCCATGGCAGGTGAGGTGACTGCCGAAGCCCAGTGATTCGATAAAGGGAGGGGAGGAAGAGAAGGCCAGCGAGGGCCACCTCCCTCTCCATGGCGGGGACACGCCCTCACCCTGCCTGGGCTGGGGGTGGGGGGCTCTGACCCGGGGTGGGAGGCCGGTGGGAGTAACTCCACATGAATCAACATAAAGGATGGTGCAAAGGAAAAGAAGCATCGCAAATAAAAAAAGACATGTAACATGTGCCTACCATTTTCCAGATAAGAAGGGGCCGTACCTTCTGACGGGTCTAGGCGGCGGGCCCGCCTCCCGTGTTTGGAATTGTTGTGCACAAACATGTTGTCTGACACGGCCAGCACGTGGCCGTCCACGTTGACTGTTGTCGACACAACAACCTGCAAAGATGAAGCGGATTTGAAAATGGAATTGGCAAAGGAAAGCACAGCCACCCGTTCGGCAAAATAAAAGCCATCCTCAATACTGCAGGGCAAAAGGAAACTTCGCGTGTCCCTGGCAACTCTCCACTGATGGATGTGCCTTCACAGCTTTTTTGGCTAATGGAAGTGGGTGGGTTGTTTTGTTTTGTTTTGACTCAAGATTGCTTCTCTTCAAAACCTGCTCTCCTAATTACAGTTTAATCTCCTATTATGCTAACAAGTGAATTCAATTCAGAGAAATATTCTTCTAGCCATTAGCTTCAGAAACACCCCTCTAGCCACTCATTTGAAAGCCGCTGTTTTGATTGATCTGTTCACATATTGATTAGATAGTTTATCTAATTAAAATTAGTTCACTTGAGACTGTTCTCTCTTGAAGAGCGGGAAGGATTCAGAGTCACCCAAAAAAGGGCTTCATAAATCAGGACTGTTCCTACTAACCACATTTTTTCAGCAAATGATCTCGGGGTCAATTTTACAATTACTTTTAATGTCTGGTAATGAACTTCTTTGCATCTGAAAAGATTGAGTTGAATATGAATAGTGGAAGTGTTTTCAGTCTGGAAGTATCCTCTCTCAAGTTTACTGCAAAGGATGGCTAGGACCCTGGGATGCCAAGGGAAGGGTCGTTCTGTTGCAGTGAAAGGCTCCCATTCTGAGGTCCAGGCTCAGAAGATGCACAGGGGAAGGATGACAGATGAGTCTTCCCTAAGCCCTCAGCGGCCTCATGGCAGGGGGAGAAGAGGAACAGGCCATGCAGGGACTGCCCTCCTGACCCCACAGACCTCCCCAGGTGAGCTTGTGACAGGCTTCCAGAAACTACCACCCCGGAGTGGACCCAGGAAACAGGAAATTACAACCCAGTCCTGAATTTCCTCTTATACAGAGGTGGGCCCATGTGTGTATGTTAATTCTAGACTAGCTGGAGTAGCAAAGACCTGAGCCTGGGTCTAATCTGGGTCTTGTAGCAGGACTCCTGGGGCCAGAGCCTGAACTTGACATGAAGGAAAGGTGGCTCTTTGCCGCAGTTCAGGCAGATTTGGCTGGGGCTTCAGGTCAGCACCCCTAAAGAACCCCAATCACTTAGAGAACCGTGACGCTGGTGCGGGACAGTAGGGAACCAGAAGAACATTCCCAGCCAATGTCTTCCTTCCCCGCAAGGCCCATACAACACACACCACGTAAAACGCACTATTAAAGGCCAAGGCAGCTGGAAGCCTTAGTGAATAACAACATATCGATGTTGGTCCATCAGATGTGAAGAACGCACCATGCCACAGCAAGATGCTGGTGACAGAGGGACTGTGGGGGGTGCCCCAGGGTGGGGTGGGGGAGTGTATGGGAAATCCCACACTTTCTGTGAATTACTTTGTAAACCTAAAAACTGCTCTGAAAAAAACAAAACTAATAAAATAAATAAAACTGATGAACTAATTAACAATGAATTGAAGTGATTAAAAATAAATACACAAATAAATCAATAGTATTTGAAGGGATTTTAAAAGAAGCCAAAGCTACATACTTAGGCATGCATACATGTGTGAGTGACTGACATTTTTTTTTTTTTTCCACATCTTGGGCTCCACAGGAAGATGAAAAAGCGGGGGCAGCACACATTGCAACTCCCCCCGACCCCCAACCCCAGGGCTACCCCATCTGGGGCAGCCTTCTTTTTTCTTTTTTGGAGTGGCAGTCTCACTCTGTTGCCCAGTCTGGAGTGCAGTGGCACGCTCATGGCCACTGCAGTGTCGACCTGCTGAGCTCGGGCGATCCTTCCACTTCAGTCTTCCGAGTAGCTGGAACTATAGGCGTGCGCTACCACGCCCGGCTGACTTTTTGATTTTATGGTAGAGACGAGTTCTCGCCAAGTTGCCCAGGCTGGTCTCGAACCCCTGAGCTCAGGCAATCCTCTTGCCTCAGCCTCCCAAAGTGCTGAGATTACAGGCTTGAGCCACCATGCCCGGCCTGGGGCAGCCTTCTTGACTGTTCTCTTCCCCTTGGGCATCGCCAAGAATGCTGAGGTCTCGACATCAGGCCAGTCTGAACCTTGAAATGTTGCAAGTGCTGCCACAGTGTCCCAGCTCCAGTTTCAGGTATCTTAGCATCTTCTCTTTCTGACTGCCGCCCACTGGCACTGACCTCTGGAGCCCTGGTAGGAGGCGAGTGGCTTTTCTGCCACTCTGGTGCCATGAGTGGGGCTGGCAGCCTCTGCCTGGAGGATCTAGGGGCAGTTCCTGTTCACCCAGGTGCCCTCCTCGCAGTCCACCTGCCAAGCCCCACCCTGGGCGCTGAAGGAACTCTGTGAAGTCATCGTCCAAGTGTGATGCAAAGACACATAACTAATATTGGGGCGCAGACGTGACCCTTTCAAGCCATGATATGTTCTGAAACTATGGTATGTTAAAAGAAACAAGAAATAAAACTAAATTTTAAAAAAATTTTAGAAGACACAGTCTTTGCTCTGTCATCTATATATAGGTCAGTCACCAAGGGAAAAGAGTGCAGCTCAGCAGAGAAAGCATGCAAGCTGTGTTTTGTTTCCCGTCTGGGCCAGCCCTGCAGTGCACCTACAGAAAGGCGCTGAGATTGTGAAACAAGCTGAAAACATTGTGTAAGCTCTGACACACTCTTAAGTCCAGTTAAACCTTCTGAGGGGCAGGGAGATTAGCGAACGAGACCAGAGGATGTCCTTCTAGTAACTATGGGCTCCACGGTGGACCACGAGATCACTTGTGACTGATGCTGTGTCCGGTCATCGGTGAGACAAAGAGGACGCGGCCCCTCAGCCCAGTGTGACCTCCACTCTGCTTAGACGGATCAATATCACCACTGCTCCGTGAAGTCTGGTGCATGAAAAATGGAAGCAGGCCCAACCGCTCGCAGGAAACACTGTTCCCAGCTACAGAGCGTTACTGTGGGTGAGTGCAAAGAGCATACCTCTGCTGATGGGTTGACTAGGCATGGAGACAGATGCCTGTCACATGTTTCACTAAAGGACTGAAACATATGTGAAATTTCTAAACACTTGAAGCTATTTGATAGAAAAATAGTGTAAATCCCACATAGGAATCATTTGGTTCTTGGGTCTTTCATTCCATCTACTAGTCATTTCCATTAGCTGCCAAATCCTTTTCTGGTTGGCGTATACCAGCCGTGGTTTTGTGTCCCAGCCCAGAATATTTTTACAATTAAGATCAGCAAAATGATCCATTATGTGTACAGAGTACCTTTTACCCTGAAGTATCCTCCTAATCATTCACAAAGGCGAGAAAAATATGCACTCTATCATAATTTGTCCCTGAACTCAACAAGCTCCCCCCTCTTTTCTTTAGATGAAATCCTCTGAGGCAGACGAGAGAGAGTCGTTAGCCTGGGTCCAGGAACAGACTAGCAACTCGGCATGGAATTCAGGAAAGAAGAACACTTTAAAACTCCAAGGAGGAAAGCTGAGACTAGGAAAATGTTCTGGAACTGGCAGAAGTCTGTCTCAAGCAGGCGCGGATCCTTTCATGAGGAGGGCCCGAGATCGGGAGTATACCCAAAAGGTTGTGTTATGGTTGCCCCCACTGAAAGTCAATCAATCGATGACTCCCTAAAGAAGCTCCTCAGCATGGCTATTTTTTCAAAGCTGACTTCAGTTTCTTGTGGCCTATGATGAGACTCGACGAATCTGGCATAGTGAAGATATGGGAGCATTTTTAAAGCATTTTATTTACAGATTTTATCAAGCGAGCCGATTCCAGTTTGCTCCCAAGCCCCTAAATAACTAAAGCTTACTTCCCGGACAATTGTAAAATCAGAAAATTCACATGTCATGGGAAAAGACAGGACTGCGGTCTGCGGGACTTTGAGAAATGTATACCTGGAATCTCCGCATATCTCGAGGGTTGCCTGCATTCTTCAAACAGTTCTGATTGCACTTGAGGAAAAACTTTAGAAAGAATCTATGAAAAATACAAAAAGAAAAAGAGTATTTGTTAGGGTTATCAGACAAAAGACATAAACTTTTTTTTTTTTTTTTGAGTTGGAGTCTCATGCAGTTGCCCAGGCTGGAGGGCAGTAGCATGCTCACGGCCACCCCAGTGTTGACCTGCTGGACTCCGGCCATCCTTCCACCTCAGCCTTCCAAGTAGCTGGAATTATGGGCGCACACTATCATGCCCAGCTAAATTTTTGATTTATTGTAGAGATGAGGTCTTGCCAAGTTGCCCGGGCTTGTCTTGAACCCGAGGGCTCAGGCAATCCTCTCACCTAGGCCTCCCAAAGTGCTGGGATGACAGACTTGAGCCACCGCGCCTGGCCAAAAGACACAAACTGCAGAAGACAGTCGGAAGGGAAAGAGTAGAGACTCAAGCCCACTGCTCCCCACCAGCTGCCCTCTAAGGGACGATATTGAGAGAGGACTCCAGGAGAGGCAGGGAGGGGGTGCCCTGGTCCAGGCCTGCATGAACATCTACACACATGAAAGCAGTGACTTATGTTGGTCTTGATGTTATAGCTTTTCCAGCTACATAACAGTAATTGTGACTTCCAAGTTGGGTTGGCCATTTCTTGCCTGGACCTTTGCACGTCTGACCATTCACCACGGAGGAAACGTTTGCCCCCAGAATGGCTGCTAGCTTCCGCCAGTAAAAATGGAGAATGCCTAGTGACACCTGAGTTTGGATAAGCAACATATAATTTTTTTAGCATGGGTATGTCCCCCAACATACTCTCACTAAAAAATTGTTGTTTACCTGAGAGCGAAACTTCACCGGATATGCTCTATTTTATCTGGCGACCCTAACTCCAGAGGACATCCTTGCCTAAGCAAACACACTTTTAAAAACAGAATTTCAAAGTTACAATAGGTACAACTCTTGAGGAAAGGAATGATTGGGTGGGGAGGGGCATATTGCTTAATTCTTGATGCAGTACTGAAACCGTGGCTTCAGCAGCGAGCAGGAGAGCAGTAGGCACCGTGCGGGGTTGGAGAGGCAAGGCCAGACGTGAGCACAATTTCTATTTCCTGCCATCCCTTGCCCTGACGTCTCACGGCGTGAAGATTCAGGGGTCCTGACAGTGTGTTGAGATGCTGTGACTAAAACATCTTCATGTTGTCCTCCCCATTCCTACACGCCCAGTGACAAATGCAGGAGGAATGCCTTCTAGTTTGAACTCATGGACCCTGGGAAGCCTGGCCGCAACAACACCCACAGGGAAAATGGGGGAGAGGGGGCGTCTCGTTCCCACTCAACTTTTTCCCTCGACTTGAAAAGGCCACATCCATCTTGACCCAGAGGTGGGGTCTCTGTGCTGACATATCCACTCACTTCAGGTGGCTAAGCATTCTGTCCAGCAAGGATATACACAAAACACCTTTGCCTTCTTTATCCCAAAATATCTTCTGTCCTACTTGGTGATTATTAATTTTTTATAAAGTTTCACATGATTTTCTTGAATCCAACCTTCCATTCAAGGTTCCTCATTGGCAATTATACCATCAGAAAATAAAAAGACTCATTTCTGTAACTGCATTCCCAGCACCTCCTTGATGACTTTTCACCAGGGCAGAAGAAAATCCAATTGATAGGGAAAAGAATGGTGGCCACTTAATTAAATTTTCTTGCATACTGCGAGGCCTCACTATTTTAGGCCAGAATTTACATCTTTTATTAACTCACCTCACCTATACACTTAGCTCACAATGCCTCTTAACACCATCTGCCATCAGCATACAGTAAGTCACTTGATATTCCACCCACCAATTTTTCCTAACAACCACTGTGCAATTAAACTCCACACGTTCTGCAGTGAGGTAAATTAGGCGCACCTGCGGCCACACTGCATTTGAACTGCATCAGAAAGGGCCTAACAAGGTGAGGGCGCCACAAAGTTATCGTCCTGTCAGGCAATTAGGTTTTCACTTCGGGGACAGCCACACGGTGCAATTATACCACACATTACCACCCAGCTAATCTTTGGAGCAGGCGCCGGCCCGAGAAGCTGCTCGTCTGCAAATGTACCTGCATGGAGCTGTCTACAGAAGCTTTGTTTGTGGAACGAAAGGTTTCTTCCCCCCTCCGGAGGAGGTGTCTTTAAATTCCTGGAGGCCTCTTTAGCCAATCCACCATTTCACTTCCAAGACAGCAGAGCAGGTTTTGAAGGTCTCCCAGGTAGCCCTCACCCAGCACTGTCACAACGGGCATGGTTTGGCATGCTTGGGCCTTAACTGTCATCAACTGCAGAAATGAGCGGGACAAGGTTCGGTGCTGCAGCCCAGAGGCACACCGGGCACAGGCAGAGTTGGCTCTGGGGCAGATGCAGGTACACAAGCACACCTACGCTCACGCACGCATACACACGACACTCTCCATCTCTGTTTTGGATGTGGCCACGACCGTTTCCGCTCCTATCCAAACTGTCTAAAGATCAGTGCAAGTCCTTGAGAAAGACTGCCCTGCCTGCCCCTGGAGAGAAAGATCCCTTCTTAAGCACACAGGTCCCAATGGCACAGATACAGTAAGCACAATCGTCAAGGGGCTCCAGGCCAGGTTCTTGGGACATCTGTCGGGACGGACAGAGGGAAAGTCTCGGCAGAGAGAAAGGGGCTCTGCGCTTACTTCTTACTCTGGTTTTGGTGACGTTTAACTCAGGGATTCAATTAAACCTTCGCAAGGTGGCTGGCACTGTAGAGCCGGTGCGTGACTGCTGACACTGTGTACAATTACGCACGGTGCAAGTATATACCTTCCACGAGGAAGTGCTCGGGGAGATGCATT
>CAUYQG010034168.1:5000-7500 GCA_963574415.1 Tarsius wallacei | reverse complement strand
GGCCATTGTGTTTGTCCAGCTACTGATACCTGGGCTTTTGTGGAGGAAAGAAGGCCAGGGCCACGACATCGGCCCAGCACAAGCATCCCTCTGTGCGGACACCCAGAGCTGGGCTGGCTGTGGTGGGAACCAAACACAAGATCCCTCTGAGAAGGTTTTCTTTAAATCCAACTCCGATGCATTGTTTATGAAAACAAGGCTATTAGGTATATTAATAATTTGATAAATAGGGATTTGTCCTTAATTATTCATGAAGAACATTTGGCAACAGTAAAATTATATTCGCAGAACAGGTTTATAAACCAGCTAATTATAAATTAAGTATGCAAGAGAAAATTGCTAACCTTGAAATTAAAATATTTTATGATTCTGCAATTATAAAAAAAAAAAAAAAGGTAGAGAATTATCAAAACCCCAGTGCCAGCAGCGAGTGCAGCAGGCCTAGGCCTTTACAGATGGCAGCTTGCAGGGCCGAGGTGTGACGGCGGAGACGGTGGGCCGCGAGAGGCCTCCCAGTGGACCCACGAGTGGAGGTCTGTGCTGCTCGAGTTCAACTTTCCAAGAAGGTAATCTGAAAGAACTGGCATTGACCCCACAAGGCAGCTCAGCATCGGAAGCAAGGCCCCTGTCTGGTTCTTGGCAAATGACACGGCGGCCCCCTCTGCTTGCTGTCAAAGGCCTGGCACATGAACAGAGTGGCCCTTCCCTCTGTCCATGTGGCCTTGCTGGGGGCCCCAAGGACGTGGGCCACTTCTCTGCCGTCCCCCCCACCTGCCCTCCCCCCGGGGCAGGGGCCCCAAGGGAGCTTGGGTCCCAAGGGACAAACTGCAGCTGGTGGCATGAGCGTGGTCCCACCTGTCCCCACTAGAGGGCTTCTCAGGCGAACTCCAACTGGAGCAGGCAAACACCATCAGGGGCGGCGGCCAGTGGGATGGGCGGAGCTCCTTGCCTGCAAAACCTTTGGGACCCCTCCTGCAGCTGGGACATCCCATCAGTGCTTTCTGGCTCCACGGCCTGAGCACAGTTTCCTGTCAGGGGGCTCCGTCCACCTGCAAACCCACTCTCTCCAGCCTTCTGGCCTCCCTCCACTCAGGAGCAAAGCGGACAGCAGCACACTCCCAGTGAGTTCCACAAGCATTCCCTTTACTCATCTGACAAGGGAAGATCCAGGTGAATCTTTCATTCCCTTTCTAATGACTAGATATCTTCACCCATAACCTGGGCAGATGTCAAAAGAGTTGAGGAAAGCAACCAGGATAAATAATGAATGTCCTGCTCAGAAAAGAAAAAAAAAAAAAAAAGTAGGCCGTATTCCTTAATGTCTTTTCCCACTGCTACGTTGCAGCTGAAAAAAAAAACAAAAGCAAACTGTAGGGTTCGGCAAATGTAGAGGCCAGCCCCCAGCCACTCTTACCCACTGACTCTTTTTGCACTCTCCTGAAATCAAAGAGAAAAATGAGCAAAATCCATTGAAGTGCCTTCTTTTTTTTTTTTTTGGTTATGAAGTCTTGACTTCCCTGGGAGTCAAAAGCCCCATTAATTGTTCATGTAACAGAGGAAATAGCACAGGGCACACTCGCATGCCCCAGTCCTTACCCTGACACTCTGAAACACAGCTGCAGGTCAGGCGGCCGACCAATCAGGGAGGTCTCTAGGAACTCAGATAATGAAAATTTTTTCATGTATAAAATCCTTAATCAAAATGCTAGTGGTGTCATCTTGTAGTGCAGGCGCTGCAACTTAAAATTAATATACAACAGAACCTTTCACAGAATGATCATCCCTTGGCTGCATGGTGCAAGTGCCCCTGAACGGTGGCCTTGGAGTGTCAAGACCCCAGGCAGCAAGTCGGCTCCGTGCCCAGCACCGAGATTCCAGGGGAACAAGTTGCTGCTGTGCTAGGATCCCAAAGGGACTCCAAAAGTTGAGGACAAATCACGAAGATGATGCAGCCCCGAGAGCGCCGTGACACCATGAGCTGTGACGTGCACGGCGGGTCTCCGCCAGCCTCGTGCCGGGCACGGCTTTGAGCCACCTTCAACCAATTAGTCTGACTCTATCAGCTAGTATCTCAAGAATATTTTTATCATTTGGAATAGACTACCATTTGATAGGATACATTTCTTTCTTTACCTCTGGGGTGCTCCAGAGATGCTAAGCAACTTCCCCTAACAATATTTAAATTGCTTACAAAGCCTCTCTAAATATTTGCTATGTATTTAGCATGCCTAAGATTTGCCCGTTCTCCCAAAGTCTTTTTGTTGTAAATTGCAATTTTACAACTTCATGCTCGTGATATATTTTGACAAAGCTCTGCTGACACCCTCTATTGGCCTCCGAAGGCAAAATAGCTGATGCTCCATGAGCCACCAGAGAACTCTCAATTTGTTGTGAGACCGCAGCCTCTGTGCCATCCTCAATCTGCATGGAGAAAGATTAAACATTCAATTTGTTACTTGATAGGCCACAAGGTTCGCCACTTACCATACAAATGGAAAAC
>CAUYQG010034166.1:0-15106 GCA_963574415.1 Tarsius wallacei | reverse complement strand
GTTATTGATAATTGCCATTCTGACTGGAGTTAGGTGGTATCTCAGTGTGGTTTTGATTTGCATCTCCTTGATGATTAGTGAGGTTGAACATTTCTTCATGTGTCTGTTGGCTGCTCGGATGTCTTCCTTTGAGAAGTGTCTATTTATATCTTTTGCCCACTTTATAATGGGGTTTTTGTTTTTTTCTTTTCTGCACGTTTGAGTTCCTTGTAGATCCAAGAAATTAAGCCTTTGTCAGACCTGGAGTTGGCAAATACTTTTTCCCATTCTGTGGGCTGTCTCGCTGCTCTCTTCTGCAAAAAAAAAAAAACAACAACCAAATAATAAAAATAATTTACCCATAATCTTAGCACTAAAAGAGTGGCTATTAACCGTTAATGTTTTGCTTTGTTCACAAATGCATATACAGTTTTCACATGGTTGAGATTATACTAGGAATATAATGGTGTAACTGTCTCTTTTCACTTATATTGAGTCATATTGCATTATAGGCATTTCTAAAGGACAGTCAAACTTTTAAGCAACACCAGTTTTATTGGCCATAAAGTTGTATATAATAGATATCTATAATAATTTATTTGGTGAAAGGTGCTCTCTTTTTTTCTAATATAAATAATAATGCAGTGACCAGCTTTATGTATGTATCTATGGTAGTACGTTGGATTATTGTACTCATGATGGATTCCTAAAAGGAGAATCACTGACTCAAATAGTCAGCCTTATAAGGCTCTTGACAAGCACACTAATGTTAATATGTTGATTACTTTTTAAAAATAAAGTTGGTTAGATGTATTGTTTATGTTGAGTTTGCATTGTTTCATTTCTTGCTAGGTTTGAAGAAGCTAAGAAGGAGGCTTATGCAGTAGATCAAAAGCTTGCAGAGAAAAAGGAAGATGAAGCTACCCTGGAAAAGAAATGGCCCTTCCTTGGTGTTCCTTTGACAGTCAAGGAAGCTTTCCAGCTACAAGGTACTGTTCTTTGTATTATTTTTAGCTACATAAGTTCAACTCTCAAGTGATGTACATTTTCAAAACTTAAAAACAAAAGAGATTATTACCAAAGTGAATGACTAATCTAAACTTTCTCTTCAGTTTTGAAATGAAAAGAAATATTCAGAAAGTTCCACTGAAAAAGGACATTATAATGGCCATCCTCTGTTAACCCTGTATGGAATATTAGTGTACTATGCTCATTACCCATTAATTCTAACAGCAGACTTCTAAGAATATTATTGATATTATTTTTCAGATAAGTAAACTGAAACTTACAACATAAAGTAGTTTGCCAAAAGCCAAGCTGGGATTCAAGACAGTGCTTTCTCTATAATGCAACTCTTATTTTGTAACTTCCTGCTAGCCTGAAAGAGCAAATAAAAATCCAAAATATTTGGAAATTAAGCAACATGCTTTTATAACCCATAGGTCAAATAAATAAATCACAATAAAAATTTTGAACTGGAATGAAAAATAGCAATATAACAAAACTTATGGAATGCAAGTAAGGCAATTACTTAGATGCCTAAGTAATTTATGGCTTTGAGTGAATATATTTGAAAAGAAAGATTTCAAATAAATCACTTAAATTTCTAACTTACCAACCAAGAAAAATAGAGCAAATTAAACTCAAAGCAGGTAAAAGAAAAAAATTAAGATGGAAATCAATGAGTTACAAAATAAGTAAAGTCAATAACATCAAAAACTTTTCCTTTGAACAGATCAACAAAACTGACAAACTTTTAGATAGGTTACCCAGAGAAAGAGAGAACATGAGAGAGCGAGAGCGAGAGCAAGAGCGAGAGCGAGAGAATGAGAGAGAGAGAGAGAGAGAGAGAGAGAGAGAGAGAGAGAGAGAGAGAGAGAGACAGAAACATAAATTAATAAAACTGGAAAGGAAAAAGATGGCATGACTACAGTTTCTAAACATATTAAATAAAGCATAAGGTAATATTGTGAAAAAATTCCAACAAATTAGAATTTTTTTTTATTATAAAGATGTGGAGTACAATTCAGGGTTAGGTATACAAATAATGATTATGCAGGTACCCTTGTTGATGAGATATGTCCCTCCCTCCCCTAGCAGTTTCCCTCAGCTGCCAATCTCACCCCCATCCCCTGAGAGTTTCCAATACTGTTAATCCCTTTCTTATAGTATTATAATTGTTCAAGGTTAGCTTATGAGTGAGAATATATGGTACTCTGTTCTTTGTTTCTGTGATAGATCATTAAGTATGATTGACTCCAAATCATCCAAGTTGCTGCAAAGTCCATATGTTTGTCCTTCTTTATGGTTGCATAATATTCCATTGTGTATAGGTACCACATTTTTTTTTATCCAGTCCAACTTTGATGGGCAGCATGGTTGGTTCCATGTTTTTGCTATTGTGAACAGAGCTCCAACAAACATACATGTGCAGGTATCTTTTTTGTAGAATGATTTGAGTTCCTCCGGGTATATTCCCAATAGGTGAATTGCTGGGTCATATGGAAGGTCAATTTCTAGTTCTTTCAGAAATCGCCACACTGTCTTCCAAAGGTGTTGTGCTAGTTTGCATTCCCACCAGCAGTGTAGAAGCGTTCCTTTTTCTCTGCATCCTCGCCAGCATCTGTTATTGTTTGTTTTGTGGATGATGGCCAGTCTTACTGGGGTTAGATGTGGTTTTTTAAAATTTGCATTTCTTTGATGATGAGTGAAGCTGAACACTTTTTCATGTGTCTGTTGGCTGCCCATATATCTTCTTTTGAGAAGTAAGTGTCTATTCATGTATTTTGCCCTGAATAGGCATTGGTTGCTACTTCCAATTTCCATGAGGGTGTCTCCTGCGTTTTCTAAGATTCTTATAGTTTGAGGTTTTTACGTTTAGGTCTTTGATCCATTTAGAGTTAATTTTTGGGTATGGTGATAGCTGGGATTCTGTTTCAGTCTTCTACATGTGATCAGCCAGTTTTTCCAGCACCATTTACTGAATAGGTTCTCCTCTCTCCAGTGATTGTTGTTGGAGGTTTTGTCAAAGATGAGTTGGTTGAGGACTTAAGGTTTTGCTTCCGGAATTTCTGTCATTTCCAGATCTGAGAAGAATGATGTTGGCAGATTGCCTTTGGTAGGATGGACTTTTGAAAAATGTTGATTCTTCCTATCCATGAGCATGGAATATTTTTTCATTTGTTTGTGTCTTTTAGGGTTTCTCAGCATTTTCCTAACCAGAGAAGTGAACGTCCTTTACAATGAGAATTACAAAACACTGCTCAAAGAAACATTAAATAAAATAGAAAGATTTCTAGAATGATACAAATAAAAACTCCAAGATTCACTCAAGAGGAAAGGGAAAATATGATTACATTTACAGCAAGTAAAGAGATTGAATTGGTACTCAAAAATCTCCCAACAAAGAAAATCCTATGCCCAGATGATTATATTAGTGAAATCTATAAAATATTTAATGAAAAAAATAATACAACTCCTTCTAAAACTTCTGGAAAATTGCTAAGAAGGGAACATTTTCCAATTCATTCTTTGATGCCAGTGTTACCCTGCTACCAAAGCTAGACAAAAATATCACAATAAATGAAAACTAGAGACTAGAATCCCTCATGAGTTTAGATGACAAATTCTCAGAAATATAGTGATAAAATGAAGATAGCAATATCTAAAAGGGATTATGCGTTATGACCAAGCAGAATTTATCCAAGGAATACAAGGTCAGTTTAATAACAATAAAATTGCTAAAACTAATTGACAAATTTAGCAAGGTTACAAGGTATAAGAACATTTAAATTGATTTATTTTTTTAAAATTATTTGGAGATTTATGTGTATGAGTGCGGTTGTATTATAATACGTGGATATATTGCATAGTGGTGAAGTCTCAGCTTTGAGTGTAACCATCACCTGAATAGAGTACATTGTACCCCACAGATAATATTTGATTTGTCACTGTTCTCCCACCTTTTGGAACTTCCAGTATCCATTATTGCACTTGTGTGTCCATGTGTATCCACTGTTTAGCTTCCACTTATAAGTGAGAACGTGTGGTTTTGGAGTTTCTGTTTCTGAGTCATTTCACTTAGGATAATGGCCGCCAGTTGCTGCAAAATACATGATTTCATTCTTTTTAAATGACTGGGTAATATTGCATTGTGTGTGTTTGTACCACATTTTTAATTCAGTTATCTATTGATGGGCACTTAGGTTGATTCCATGACTTTACTACTGTAAGTAGCCCTGCAGTAAACATAACTGAGGTGTATTTTTGATATAATGATTTATTTTTCTTTGGGTAGGTACCCAGTAGTGGGATGGCTGCATTGAATGGTGGTTCTATTTTTTGTTATTTGAAAGATCACTATACTGTTTTCCATAGAGGTTGTATTAATTTGCATTCCCACTAAAAATGTATAAACATTCCTTCTTCTCCACACTTGCCACATCTGTTGTTTTTTTGACTTTTTGTAGTGGTAATTCTGAGTGATGTAAGATGATATCTCATTGTGGTTTTAATTTGAATTTCTCTGATGATTAGTGATGTTGAGCATTTCTTAATGTGTGTCTTAGCCAGTTGTATATTTTATTTTAAAGGTGTCTCTTAATTTTCTTTCTCAGCTTTTTAATAGGGTATTTATTTCTTTCTTGTAGAAATGCTTGAGTTCCTTATAGATTCTGGATACTAGCCTTTTGCTGGATGTATTGTTTGCAAATAATTTCTAATATTGTGTAGGCTGTCTGTTCATTCTGTCGAATATTTCTTTTGCTGTGTAGAAGCTTTTTATTTTAATTAAGTTCTGTTTATAAATTTTTGTTACATTTCCTTTTGATGACTAGTCATAAATTCTTACCTAAGCCAATGTCCAGAAGAGATTTTTCCTAGGTTTTCTTCTAAAATTTTTATAGCTTCAAGTCTTCCATTTAAATCTTTAATCTATCTTGAGTTAGTTTTTGCATATGGTGAGAAATAGAGGTTTAATCTCATTCTTCTCCGTATGGATCTTCAATTTTGCCAGCTCCATTTATTGAAGAAAATGCTCTTGTTCCAGTGTATATTTTGTTGACTTTGTGAAAGATCAGTTGGTTTTAGGCATGTGACTTTATTATATGGGTTCTCTATTGTGTTCCATTGATCTATGTGTCTATTTTTATATTTATGCTATGCTGTTATGGTTACTATAGCTTGTATCAAAGTTTGGAATCAGAAAATGTGATACCTCCAGCTTTTTCTATTTGTTTATGATTTTTTTGTCTTTTCAGGTTTGTTTTTTATTCCAATGAATTTTACAGTTGCTTTAAATAATTCTTTAAAGACTGACATTAGTAATTTAGTAGAAATTGCATTGGATCATTAGAATCCTATGGGTAGAAGGGTCATTATAACAATATTGATTCTTTTGATCCATGAGCATGAGATATTCTTCCATTTGTTTGTGTCATCTATGATTTCTTTCCTCAGTGTTTTGTAGTTCTCAGTGTTTTATATAATCTTTCGCTTTTTTGGTTAAATGTATGCTTAGAGTTTTTGTGGCTATTGTAAATGGGATTGGACTCTTGATTCGTTCTCAGCTTGAGTGTTATTGGTGTGTAGAAATGCCACTGATTGTTGTACCTTTGTTTTGTGTCCTCAAACTGTTTATAAAATTGTTTACTGAAATTGTAGGAGTCCCTTGGAGAAGTCTTTCCAATTTTCTAGGTATACAATCATGTCATCAGTGAACACAAATAGTTTGACTTCCTCTTTGCCAATTTGGATGCCCTTATTCTTTTCTCTTTCCTGATTGCTCTAAGACTCCCTGTTGAATAGGAGTGGTGAGAATTGACATTCTTGTCTTTTTTCAGTTCTGAGGGGAAATGTTTTCAATTTTTCCCCATTAAGTATGGTGTTGATTGTGGGCTTGTCATAGATGACTTGTATTATTTTGAGATATATTCCTTCAATGCCTAGTTTGTTGAAGGTTTTGATCATGAAGCGGTATTGTATTTATCATATGCCTTTTCTGCATCTATTGAGATGATTATATGGTTTTTGTTTTTAATTATGTATGCATGAATCACATTTATTGCTTTGTCAATATTGAATCATCCTTGCATGGACTAAAACCCACTTGATTGTGATGGATTAGGTTTTGATATGCTGTTGGATTTGGTTTCTTAGTATTTTGTTGAGGACTTTTGCATCCATATTCACCAGAGATAGTCACCTGTAGTTGTTGTTGTTGTTTCCTTGCCTGATTTCGGTATCAGGGTGATACTGGTTTTATAGAATGAGTTAGGGAGGAGTCACTTTTCCTTGATTTTTTTTGGGAAGAATTTCAGTAAGGTTGGTACCAGGCCCCCTGAGGAGGTGCCAAGCATATGTATTGTGTAGGTTCCTTTGGCTTTGATTCTGCCTACTATCTTTTTTGGGGGGGGGTGGGTAAATCACTTTATTTTTTATTTTTATATCTTAATTTTGTTATAGAGATGTGAGATACATATCCGGATTAGGCACATAGGTAGTCTATGTGCAGGTGAAGTTTGGGCCTCCAAAATATACATTCCTATATCTTCATTAACTTTATCATGTAGTAGAGAGTTTTCACATAGAAATCTTAAATATTTGCTACCTGAAATCCTCTTTTGAAGAAATAAGTTACAGATGCATGAAATTTATATTATTAAAGTGACAGAAGAATAAGGATATCTGTGGCACAAATTAAACTTAATTGTATCACTATAGTAATGTTGTTATTTTCCCACCAAGTAGACAACATCCAGATGTACAAGAAAAGAAAGAAAAAGAAAGGACATATCAATATCAGAAGAATTTGTTCAGTGAGCAGTGAATGGGCAGACATTTTGTATCTCTAATGATAGCCTACTGAGCACACACACAGTGAGGATACTTTACCACTCTGGTGGTTAGAAAAGGAAACTATACTTGCTCTTATTACAAAGAAGGGAATACACACACACACACACACACACACACACACACACACACACACGTGTGACAGCTTGTAAGGCACATCCAAATGCAGAAGTCTTCAGCCCAGTCACTATGTGGATATTGTTATGCTTCTAGAGAGAAAATAGCATGTTCCCACTGAGCCAGGTGCAGATTTTCCTTGCTACCAGAAAAAAAAAACTATGTCTCTCCAAGTATATCTTTTAACATATTCTTGATAACATTTCAAGAATAATTGTCTTTTCTTCTATTTCACACCTCTCCATGTTCTTCAGTGTCTTCCCACAATTCCACATATAGATTAGCGTATAGTTTACCTCCTCTTGAGTGTAAAAGCATAAATAGTTTATCTTGGGTAATGTTTTCATTACTGTTACATTTCATTAAGCTTCTCCAAAGAAGGAAAAGAAGACTGCGGATGATTTAAAGATAGCCTATTTTGCTGGTGATCAGAAGGCATATAAAGGAGAATATGGTAACTGAATATTTTGATAAGAAACACTAAATACTAAATAGTCATTTCAGGAAAGATTGAGTTTTGTGATAATCTTTTTCATTTAAGTGCAGATAATCCAATCCTCAGTTCTTGTTTGTCAAATGACTGACTTAGAGTCATGCTTACCAGCAACTATGCAGCCTTTAATTGCTTTAAGAATTTGACCCCTAGATAACTGATTTTTAGTGTTTTGAACTTGACATTATGCTATCTTTTTATAAAACTTAAATGAAGCATCTGTTACTTTTAAATATCCAATACAGGATACCTAATACATTTTAAAATAATGTTTGTGCTCAAAATTATTTTAGAAAACTCTGTAATGGATCAGAAAAGAAGTACATTATCTCCAGAGCCACTATGAACCCATCATATGTCATATGTCATATGTCATTTTCTTTATTATTTCCTATCACATGCTATGATACTTAGTGTTGTTCATGAGAATTCACTTTATTAGCCCGTGAGCTCAAATAACAACACAAATATCTTCCACAAATTCATTACCGAAAGTATGACTGTTCAAAAATGAATAGTATGTTTTCTCTACCATTATTACATTTCAAAGGAAAAATTAAAGTTTAAATGTCAAATATCTTTGTCCTTTTATTGTTTAAATATAAAGAAAAAAAGTTCAAATTCTTTATACTCTGAATACTGCATGCAATGTGCTTAGTTTCATCAAGACTCAGAAACCAGAGGAAAGAACCTTGGTCTAGGATGTCTTCCTCCTCAGGTCACTGAGGTTGTGTTAATTCAGCTCTGAAATTCTTAGGTCTCATTATTAAAGTCCTAACAGTGATTTTTATTTTTTATTTTATCTTAAAGGTGTGGGGTACAATTCAGGATTAGGTAGATAAATGGTCATCGTACAGGTAAAGTTTGGGCTTCCCTTTGGTCCCCACTTCACCTGGTGATTCTGCCTACTTTTAGAGGTGACAAACCTCTATAAGTTTCTTGGATATAGATAATTTTTGTCTGTGGTTTCCTGAGTACTGGTTGTAGTGAAAATGTACTCAAGATATGGGTCAACTTACTTTCCCCTGTGGGACTGGGGTGGTGGATATCTCGGGAAAATTAACTTGTTTCTCACTGGTGTGTGGTGGTGTCGGCAGGTTTCTTATTTTGCTGCATCTTTTAACCTCCAGGCTAGCTGATTGCACTTATGGGTAAGAGTTGGCTACTGACAATGTGGTTGGATATTTACTTGATCCTTATTAACTGAGAGAATCTCTCTTTTACCTCAGGCAATGAGGTGATCTGTGGAGTGTGCCGTGATATGAGATCCCTTTTCAACCCCAAAGTTGGTGGTGGAGTAGAACCAGAATGTGCTGAAATGAACCAGGCATGCCCACCTACAGGTCCACTGATAGCAGTCACAAGCACCTGCTCTGAGGCAGGATCTGATATGCAGCTGCCTAGTGCCCAGAGGTGTGCTTAGGTTTGGTGGTGTTATGGAACCTCTGCTGCCAGAAGTTCTTTGCACAGGAATAGAGCGAGTGCTTCCGATACCTAAGTATATGTCCAGCTGTTGAGCAGAAAGAGACCACTGCACCAAGGAAGGATGTGTGGCTTGGCTTCTAATCCAGATGAGCGGGTGTGTTAAATATGTTTTAGCAAAGAGTGAATAATATGCCACTATAATAAGTTATTTGCAGGAGATGGTAGGAGTGGCTAGTAGGGGTGGCTCAAGCTCCTGTTCCAGGGTAGCAGGTGTGCCTCTGGTCAGGGTATATGCCCAGGAAAGAGCACAGAGATCGCTGCCACAACAGGGTCATTGCACAGAAAGTGGCATGTATGAGAGTTTCTGCTGGGTATATTATAATAGTGGTATTGCTGATTCATATGGAATGGAATATCTTCTACTTTACTAGATATTTTGGCATTGCTTGCCATAGTATCTTAGTTTACATTCTACTGGAAGTATAAGACCAGTTACAGTTCTCTGGTTTTGCCAATATTCAGATTTGGTAGAATTTAGTTGTTTTGTCAGCACAATAGGTGAGAAATGGTGTCTTGTTACTGTTTTAATTTGTAATTTCCTCAATTTTTTTTTAGATTAAGTATATTTTAATATGTTTTTTGGCCTTTCAGAATTTTTGTCTGTAAAATTCTTAATTTTCTTTGCCTAAGTTTATATCGGCATGTTTGTATTTTTATTATTGATCTATATGTTTATGTATTTTTGATACTAATCCTTTAATGTTTATGGTGTAACTAACTTCTCCCGATTTTTTGATTTATGATTTTTAAAAATATTTTGATATTTTTAACTTTATTTATGACTTACTTGGTTTAGTAGAAGTATCTAATATTTTGAGTGAATAAATCTTATATTTTATACTTTCTGCTTTTATGTTCTATTTAAAAAACATTTTCCAAACTTGTGACTATAAAATATTTACATATATTTTATTTTAGTATTTTTAAAACTTTATTTTCCACATTAAGTGTTTAGTTTATACATATACTAATTGTATAATATGATTTAGTGACATATATTTCTCTATATTAATAAGTAGTTTCTTTAGTACTATTAATGAGTCATTCTTTTCTTACTGATCTAATTGTCACTTCTGTTTTATACCAAATTTTATATATTCCTGAATTATTCCTGAATTATTTCTTGGCCTCTCATGTTTTTGTATGACCTTGGTTCAGTCTCTGAACCTATTTATTTCTAAGATGGGTTAATAAAAGTATTTGCTCATTTGGGTTGTTGGACAATAAAATTAGTAATAATATCTTCTATTTATTTGATATATATGGACACTTTACATTTATTCTCCCATTTAATCCTCTTAAAAATTGAACTTCCGAAAAGTTAAGTGACTTGCCTACAGTTTGAAGAGTCATTTAGGTAGAGTTGGAATTTGGACTCAGTTCTGACTCTGAAGCTTGTACATCTTTTAGTAAGTCATGCCTCCTCTTAGAACTTAAGCAAGTTACTTAGTACAATTTAGTTTGATTGGTTTATTTTATATGTGCTCAATAAATAGTTATTATTTTTATTTAACTTTTATTCTAAATTGCTTTTCTGTGACTCATATAGGAATGCCAAATTCTTCTGGACTCATGAACCGTCGTTATGCCATTTCCAAAACAGATGCCACCGTGGTAGCATTTCTGAAGGAAGCTGGTGCCATTCCCCTTGGCATAACCAACTGTAGTGAATTATGCATGTGGTATGAATCCAGTAACAAGATCTATGGACGATCCAACAACCCATATGATTTACATCATATTGTAGGTGGAAGTTCTGGTGAGTTGTACATTTTAGTAGGGAATTTCTATAAGAAGGAGGGTAGAACTACTATTGCACAAACCTCTGAGAAAGCAATAATCAGCAGTTTATGGTGAGTCAGAATGTGTTAAAGTTTGTTGGAGAGCATTGTTGACAATGAACATTTATATTCTGTTTCTACTGTGTGTGTGTGTGTGTGTGTGTGTGTGTGTGTGTGTGTGTGTGTGTAGCAAGAGAGAGAGGAAGAGCGCCAGAGAGAGGGGAGGATATGTATTACTAAATCTGGTTTAGTTTAAGGCCTACTTCTTCTGAAGACAAATAATGTAACAACACTGAGCCCTGGTAACTGTGTGCCAGGAATGCTAATGCAGAAATATAGCAGATGTGGCCATAAGAATCTTCTCTGAGGAGGTGATATTTACAATGAAACCCAGTGAACCAGAGAACTATCACTCACTGGGAGTGGAAGTAGGTGGAACAGAGAGAATTCTAGGTAAAACACAAAGTGAGAACATGTTTAATGTGTTCAGTAAGCAAAAAGTAAATCACTGTAGTGTGTAAGACAGAGAGGAGTTAAAGATGAAATCAGAAAGGTTGGTGCAGGCCAGATTATGTAGAGAAGCAAAAGGAGAGGTAAAAAAGAGAAATTAAGGGTCTTTTTTAGTAGTCCAGGAGACAAATGATACTTGTTTCAACTAGTGCTTATGGAGATGAAAAAAGTAGATGGTATTGAAGACATTTTTTAAAAATAGACTTTAACATGACTTGCTGATAGATTGGATGTGTGGCTGTAGAGATGAGGGTAAAATACAAGTAAAAAATAACTCCAGTGCTTCTGACTTGAGGGATGGTGCAGGAATTTATTCAGATGGTGAAAACTAGAAGGGGCAGACAAATGTGGGCAGTATGATTTATGAATATCATTTTTAACCAAGGAAATAATCAGTGATATGAAAGATATCAATAGAAACTTCCAAAACTCTACTGCATACTTTTAAATTATTATTTTACATTCTTCATTTTAAATATACAACTATGATGTCACAGTTACAGATTATGTTTATTTCTTAAATTCTTGAAGTATAATTGATACAAAATAAACAGTACATATAGGAGTTCTGGGACACAGTCAAATGCCTGCAGTCACCCATCAAACACACAGTCAAGAAAATGTCATGTTCAAAATTGTACAACATTTCACAGAAATTTTTTCACCCTGGACTCACCCCTCCCCCTTTCTTGGCACAGTACAGTATAGGGAGGAAGCAACAACCCAGTTCCCAATTCCCTTCTTTAAAAAAAGGGAGCAGAGCATAACTTATTTACAATATTCTGACCTGTCTGGGAGCTGCCTAAGGGACTGGTCTCTGATTTGCTTAACTCAGAGCTTATATGGGGAAAGGGAGTATAGCTTGGATCTCATATTGGGAAATGTCACAGGGAAGAGTAGGTATTGTTTATGAAAGTTTCAGGCATACTCCAGCTCTTCAGACTCCTGGAAAAAGAGATTATGTATATGGAAGTACAATAGAACATTTAAGTACCTGATGAAAATCTGGGGTGAGACTATTTGGGATAATAAGACTTGCAAAACACTCCTTTATATGGGTAATTGAAAATAAAAGTTCACACAAACACAACCCCCCTCCCCGGGCAAGAAGCTTTTTAGATAAGACTTTATCAGTAATTACTTTGAATGTAAATGGATTAATAGTCCTAAAATATACAGATTGGAAGAATGTAAGAATGTGTTAAAATCATGACCTAAATATATGTTGTCTATAAGAGGCAGTTTAATCTAAAGATACAACGTGAAAAGATAAAAAAAGATATTCCATTAAACCAGTAACCTAGACAATTTATTTATTTGAAAGTATTTTGTGCTTCCTATAGGTGGTGAGGGCTGCACACTGGCAGCTGCCTGCTCAGTAATTGGTGTGGGCTCTGATATTGGTGGCAGCATTCGAATGCCTGCTTTCTTCAATGGCATATTTGGACACAAACCTACTCCAGGTAATATTAATATGGTGGGCAGGGTGATTTTACCTTTATGTTTCAGAGCAATGCAAAAATTGACCACTAGCAGGATAATCTTGCTTATGATGATGATGATGATGATTATTTCTGAATGTTCTTAAATAAAAATTGCTATCTTTTTTGAGCACCAACTCTG
The DNA here is from genome assembly GCA_963574415.1 of Tarsius wallacei. NCBI lineage: Eukaryota > Metazoa > Chordata > Mammalia > Primates > Tarsiidae > Tarsius > Tarsius wallacei. The sequence goes on along the minus strand of CAUYQG010034166.1, from coordinate 2,266 downwards.
GATTTGGTGCTCAAAAACTGTGCAAGGTGACTTACATAATTAATTTCATTTAATACCCATAGTAACCATTTCAGGATGATATTCTCATTTTACAAATGACAAATTCAAATCTCTGAAAGATTATGTAAACCTAATTACATAGTTAAATAAGCAAATAGTAGTGCTCGGATTCACACCCACTTTGATTACCAGAGGCTGTCATCTATCCGCTATATTAAACTGACTCGTCAGTTAAATCTGATTTCTGCTTACTTAAAAAGTAATGAAACACAATTTGAAAAACATTGGACAGGAAAAATTTATATAATCTGAAGACTACAATTATTAACCTTTATTACATTTTTTTTGTTTGTAAAGACAATGCATGCTCAATGTTGGCAATTTGGAAAATAACAAACATAAAGAAGAAAATAAAAATTATTCTTAATTCCACTTGCCAAAATTTATTTATAAATTCTATGCTATGCCCTTGTAATCCATGTACCAGGCACTGTGGGTTTTTATATACATATGCAACCCACATACACACAAACAGACACAGACACAGAAAGATATTAACATTCTCTCTCTCTCTCTGTCTCCTTCCCACGCATAGGAATACACATGCATGCATACACATGCGCACTCACCCCAAAACATTTTATCTTGAATTTAAAATTAAAATTATACTGTACCTAATGGCTTATAGCCTCTTTTTCTACCCACTAATCTTTATATCAACATTTTTCTATGTCACTAAAATGAATCGCAAGTACTATTTTAGTGAGTGCATATTTATTATCTGAATGCCTCACAATTTAGCCTACTAATCCTCTGTTGTAGGATATTTGTGATGGCTCTAAAATTTTTTTATTACATTAATGTTGCAGTCCTATTATTGGTTTGTGATTTTTGTTATACATCTCATAAACATAACCTGAGGATGAATTACCAGAAATGGAATTAGAGTAAATGCACATGAATATTTTAAAAGATATTTTATATTTGTTGCTATTTTTGTGATATAACATCTCATAAATTGAATAACTAAAGCCTCTTGTTGCATTTTGCTCAACTGTTATTCACATAGGCCAGACTGATTTATGTTTTCCTAAGTAATGATTGAAAATTCCTCTTTCACTGCACTTTTATGTGCAAGGGGAATTATCATTCAGAAAAAAAAAACCTATTATGTTAAAGAGGAATGAATGTCTTGCATGTCACTCAAACTACCATGTGTTCAGTGTAATAACACAATTCAAAGGCATTTAATGCTATGCTCAAAACTTCTTATTATTATTCTACTTTCTTCATTTTAAATATACAACTATGATGTCATGGTTACATATTAGGTTTAATTTTTTAACTTCTTGAAGTATAATTGACATAAAATAAACAGTATATATTTAAAGTATATAATTTGATAAGTTTCGACAAATGTATACATCCATAAAACCATTATCAAAATCATTATAATAAACATATACATTACCCCCAAAAGTCTATTCATGGCCCTTTAAAATCACGGTTTCCCCCTATTGCTGTCACATCCACGTGATACTACTGATCTGCATTCTGTCACTATGCATAAGTTTGCATTTTCTAGAGCTTTTATAAATGGAATTACACACTTTGTGTGTCCCCTTTTTAAATAAATGGTGTTTTGAAATTCAGCATAATGTCATTAAGAGTCCTCTCTGTTGTATTGATTTATTTCTATTAATAAATAGTACAGCTGGGCTCGGTGGCTCAGCTTGTAATCCCGCGCCTTGGGAGGCTGAGGTGAGTGGATTGCCTGAGCCCACGGGTTCGAGACCCGCCTGGGCAACTTGGTGAGACCTCATCTCTACAATAAATCAAAAAAATTAGCCAGGCGTGGTAGCGTGCGCCTGTAATTCCTGCTACTGGGAAGGCTGAGGCGGAAGGATCGCCGGAGCCCAGCAGGTCGAGGCTGCGGTGGCCGGGAGCGGCCACTGCACTCCAGTCTGGGCGACAGAGTGAGACTCCAACTCAAAAAAATAAAAATAAAAATAAAAATAAATAAATAAATAAACAAATAAATAAATAAATAGTACTCCATTGTTTAGCTGTAACCCAGTTTGTTTATCCATTCATCTGTTGATGGACATTTGGGTCATTTCCACTCTTTAATACTTTTTGGCTATTATAAATCATGTAACTATGAGCATTCAAGTACAAGTCTTTGGGCATACATTCATATACAAGTCTTTGGGCATACATTAACTTCTCTTAGGTAAATACCTGTAAGTTTTATGGCTGGATCATA